>VYXH01008566.1:111113-126900 GCA_013397275.1 Burhinus bistriatus
TGTCCCGGCGCCGACTGCCACCTTCTCCCTACTCTCCCGCTTTCCTTCTACTTGATCCCGGCTTCTGGCAGGCATCGCCCAGCATGCCGATCGCCCACTTACTGGAGCTATGGAAAGGGATAGAGGTGGAGCCCATGGAGACGGAGGTGAGCGGGGGATGCGGGCGGCCGCCCGCAGCGGTGCTGCCACCCCTCCTTTCCCGCCGGGGGAACCACTTCGCTCCTGCCCCAAACCTGGCGAAACGGGGTGCGGTGAGGATCCCTCGCCCTCTCCGCTCGCTGCGGAGAGGCTGGGCTCGGCAACCTGTTGCCCCACAGCCGGAGTGGCTTGGAGCGGGGGGGTCCGCGCCGCTCCCCGCCGAGCCCGGCAGGGTACGGGCCGTCGGTGCGGGCTGCCCGCCCGCTCCTGCACCGGGCTTGGGTCGGAACCGTACTCCGGGGATCTGAGGCGAACGTAGGGGAAGGAGCGTGTAAAATGGATGGAAACCGGCAAAGCAGACTGAGTAGAACTTGGGCTCACATTTAAACGTGAAGTATGTGATCTCTAATGTGATGCTAGGGTAGGTCCGTGGTTCTCGCTTCTGTTTTGATGTCTGCGCTTCCTTGCGTTTGTTTTAGCATCAGCACAAAATCAAAGTCAGACCCTTGTCCGTAACCTCTGAGCGCAAGGCTGCACTTTCAGGATCATACTGGAAACGCAACACTGTGATAACTAGCTGGCTGCTGTGTTGTATACGCTCATGATTTGTGTTGAAGAGCTTTCATTACCTGCAATTTAAGGTTGTCTTGTGTCAAAAATGGTATCATCTTTTTGTGCAGCAATGGGCATAGTGGATTCCCAAGTCTTTCTGGGGCTTTTGAGTAGTGCAGTAAAAATAAAGTATTTTTGGTCAGCTGTTTCCAGCACAGGATACGTATTTGTAACAAGTGATAGAAATAGATAAGTGAAACTTGTGAGGTGCGGGGGTCTTGTGTCTACTTCATAACACTCCCCCCATTCCCCCTGCCTTATTGATGAGAGTACTGTAACAGGGTTTTGGGGAGAGGGACAGAGGGGAGTGTAACTTAACCAGCCGGGCTACAGGGAACACAGAATACTTGTCTTGAAAGAGGAGTTGCTGAATTGTGGAAAAGGTTTCATACAGAATGTTAGTTTGTATATTTAAACAATACGGCAGAAGTATGTATGATACCAGCATAGCTCATTCTGGAGTCCTTAGGTTAAGAATGAGTTTGGGGGGACTTGCAGAGTAAGTAGCTTCTGAGTGCTGCCACTTGCTCCGCTTTGCGTGACGCAAGGAATCCAAGTGCTAACAAACAGGTTATATCTGGGAAACGGCATATTGTTCCTGATTTTGTTTTAGTCAGCTGACACCCCATTAAATCACTTTCCCAATGAGAAGGCTTGTATAACTATACTTAACGGTGAACAGTTTTCTGCTGAACATCATAGAAACGATGCTTTTCTCCCCCTGCCCCAAGCATGCCTTTCCATTGACCGCAGTACTCAAAGTGCATGTACATGCTTGCTCTCTTCCTCTTAAAAGCAATTTGTTTTGTGTGTTTCTGCTCCAGACAGAAAACACTTCAGTCATTGCTCAGATGGCTTTTTTTGCATCAATTTCTGGGGAAAAACTTCCCTAGATCATAGGGTAAGCTTCTGCACTAAGGCCCAATGTCTACTGCTTGGGACAATAGCTTTCTATTGTCACCACTTTTGTTGGTAGAGGACCATTTAGACCTTTCTTCCGGAATAAACCATGTGGGTCCCCTTACCAAGTGTAACTGACCCATTGCAAAGCTAGTTAATCAGATGTTTGCTTTGGGTTTGGGTTTCTTTTGTGTTTCCTGCTTTAAGGAGTACCATAGCTGTGAGCTACGCTATTCTATCACTCTAGCTAAGATTGCACTTACAGAGGGTTAAGGAATCGCAGGCATAAACTTCTGTAGATTAGATGAGAGCAATAGAGTGCCGTTATTGTCTTATTGCTATCTCTAAGCTCATTAAAGACATGCTATAGCTTAGAACCCTTTTAAATCATGCTGTAGATAGAATTTCTGAAGTGCTGTTTGGTCAAATCTAGTACATAAAAATTAATTTTGTCTCTTGTGGGCTATTGCCCATGAAGACCAGTCGTCTTCACACAGTGATGACATTTGGTCTTTAATGAGCTGAATAAGGCTTAAACACTAATGATAGGACTGCTTTGAGAGAGCCGTCACAGGCTTTGAATCTGTGTGGGATAAAATGTTTTCATGATTGTCTGCAAGTTGTTCTTTTTCACAGAGCTTTTCACAGTTAGACAAGGAGGGAGACAGTTTTACTCTTTTTTGCATATGGACCTTTTTCTCCTCCCCTTCCTTAATGCCAAAAAACCTTTTAAAATAGAGGCATTTATGAGTGCCTGCGCATGAGTCAGGTGAATGACTTGCAGATATTAAAGACAGCATTTATAGTAAATCAATTGCTTGATAAGGAAGAGTGCATTGAGGGCATGTTCTATATTGTGTTTGTATAAAGGAAGATTGGAGCAAAATCCTGCGTCTTTCACCTGTTGACTCAGAGGTCATTAATTGTGTCTGACAAGTAAGCAAGAAAACTGGGATATTTGCTGGGTCTATAATTTCTCTGTGGGGAGGCAAAGTTATTGATCCCTCTCAAGCTGAATGGATGGGGTAGTGAATTATAGCCTTGGGAATACTTTTCCTGAGGAAGGGCTGCGTGATCAAGCTCTGTGTAATCTTTCTGTGTATTTTCCAAAGGGTTGATGACTTAATAGGTTTCAGCTGAGTACCCATTAAATTACAATATTTAAATGGGAGATAAGTGTTTAGAAAACTTGGTCCTATGTATATTATTTTCTGTTCTCAGCAAGAAATATTGTTCCAGTTCTCTAGTTTTAGTTTGTTCATGTGTATTGGGTTTGTGTGGCAAGGTTTTGGTAGCAGTGGGACTACAGGGGTGGCTTCTGTGAGAAGCTGCTAGAAGCTTCCCCTATGTCCTATAGAGCCCATGCCAGCCAGCTCCAAGACAGACCTGCTGCTGGCCAAGGCTGAGCCTATCAACAATGGTGGTAGCACCTCTGGGATAACATATTTAAGAAAGGGGGAGGGGGAAAACCCTGCACAACTGCAGCCGGCGAGAGGATTGAGAACATGTGAGAGCAACAACTGGCAGACACCAAGGTTAGTGAAGAGGGGAAGGAGGTGCTTCAGGCACCTGAGTGGGGATTCCCCTGCAGCCCATGGTGAGGCAGGCTGTCCCCCTGCAACCTGTAGTGGGTGACCACTCCACTGTTAACTTCCTGCATCCCCTGGAGGACACCATGCCAGAGCAGGTGGATGTCTGAAGGAGGCTGTGACCCTGTGGTAAGCTCCTGCTGGAGCAGGCTTTTGGCAGGACCTGTGGAGAGAGGAGCGCATGCTGGAGCAGGTTTGCCAGCAGGACGTATGATCCCATGGGGGATCCATGCTGGAGCAGCCTGTTCGTGAAGACTGCAGCGTGTAGAAAGGACTCACACTGGAGAAGTTTGTGAATGATGATCTCATGTGGGAAGGACACCATGCTGGAGCAGGGGAAGAGTGTGAGGAGTCCTCCCCTGAGGAAGAAGGAGAAGCAGAGACAATATGTGGTGAACCAACCGTAAGCAGCCCTGAGGAGAGGGACTTGGGGTTGTTGGTGGATGAGAAGCTCAACATGAGCCAGCAGTGTGCACTTGCAGCCCAGAAAGCCAAACGCATTCTGGGCCGCATCAACAGAACTGTGGCCAGCAGGTCGAGGGAGGTGATTCTGCCCCTATACTCTGCTATCATGAGACCCCACCTGGAGTACTGTGTCCAGCTCTGGAGCCCCCAGCATAAGAAGGACATGGACCTGTTGGAGCGGGTCCAGAGGAGGGCCAGGAAGATGATCAGAGGGTTAGAGCACCTCTGCTATGAAGACAGGCTGAGAGAGTTGGGGTTGTTCAGCCTGGAGAAGAGAAGGCTCTGGGGAGACCTTACAGCAGCCTTCCAGTATCTGGAAGGGGCCTACAAGAAATCTGGAGAGGGACTTTTTACAAGGGCATGTAGTGATAGGACAAGGGGTAATGGCTTCAAACTAGAAGAGGGTAGAATAGATCTCAGAAGAAATGTTTCATTGAGGGTAGTGAGACACTGGAACAGGTTGCCTGGAGAAGCTGTGGAGGCCCCATCCCTGGAAGTGTTCAAGGCCAGGCTGGATGGGGCTTTGAGTAATTGTGTCTAGTGGGAGGTGTCCTTGCCCATGGCAGGGGGTTGGAACTAGATGATCTTTAAGGTCCCTTCCAATGTAAACCATTCCATGATTCCTCATCCCCCTGCGCTGCTTGGTGGGGCAAAGTAGAAGATTTGGGAATAAAGTTAAGCCTGGGAAGAAGGGAGGGGTGGGGGGAAGGTGTTTTTAAGATTTGGGTTTAGTTCTTATTATCCTACTCTGATTTGACTGGTAATAAATTAATTTTCCTCAAGTTGAGTCTGTTTTGCCTGTGATAATTGAGTGATCGGTTCTTGTTCTTATCTTGACCCATGAGCCTTTCATTATATTTTTCTCTCCCCTGTCTGCTTGAGGAGGGGGAGTGATAGAGTAGCTTTGGTGGGCACCTGGCATCCAGCCAGAGTCAGCCCACCACATCATGAAAAACTTAATTCTTCATTCATTTTTGTGCAATTTCTATGACCAAACCTGGTTTTAACTATTCATCAGCAATTTTAACAGTACCAGTGTGCTCTTGCTTTCTCCTATATCTCTTAGCATTTTATGTATCTTGGAGAAAGCAGGTCCTCATGGATTGAAAGGTTAACTTACCTGTGCTAAGTGTGAAGAATTGAACATGCATGCTACAGTAGAATAAATTTGGACTTAACAGACCAAAGGTAAACTGTATTTTGCGCTAGCACTTGGCTTAGAATGTCTTTCTCAATAACATATATTTACAAGACTTTGTTTTCCTCTCTTTGCCTTTCTGTTCACTAGCCTGCGGTGGAAGATGCTGCCCTGGATGAAGAACCTGTAAAAGAGGTAAATCTGTTTATTCATGAATTACACAAATGTTAGGGAATTATTATTATAGTATCTTCTGCCTTTGTGGAAACAAAATGTCTTTGGTACTTCTCAATGTGTTTCTAGCCTTGAAGATGCAAAACCAACCCATTTTTTGGTGTCTATTGCAAGGTCAAGTGAAAAAAGGAGAATAGACTTGTTCAACTAGAGTTCAGGGAATCTTATTTTACAGATATTATCCTTGTGGAGGTTTTCCAAAAAAGAAGAAAACTTCTTGAGGCGTATGGATTTCCTGCAGAGAAGACTTTTCTAATGACCTCAAAAAGAGTAGCTGTTGTCATAACAATGCTTGTGTATTGTGAGTTGTGCCTGATGAATTAACCCAAATACTACTAAATTTTGAGTTCATTCTTGTTTGTCCACTAGCCTGGCTCTTCAGGTATGAGTACAAGGTGCTGCTGGCTCATGTAGAGTAAACCAAGGTGTGCTTGAAAGATCATTAGGCATCTCCTGACCTCAAAAAGTGAAGGAGACTGAATCGCTTCAGGATTGAAGGGAGGCTGCAAAGACACTCTTGGAATACGCTGAGTTTCACAGTATCTCTTACTCCTTGAAATTTCAGGCTTACCTTTGAGCTGTTTCGTTTTCAGTGCAGGGGTAAGTTTTTGTTACTTTCTTCTCTGTTAAAGGAATAGCTCTAACCCCTCTAATGATAGAAAGGAGGAAGAAGTCTTAGTTTTGAACTTTGTGAAATGAATGCAACTTCCAAATGTAATTTTTTTCCCCTCATTTTCCATTTCTTAAAAAGACAGCACTAAATTACTCTTCAAAAAGCTTGAGGCTGAAATTAAGTGCAGGTAACTGAGCTCATCACATTATCTTTGAGGATATTGCTGAAAATTAAATTTCTGGTTTGTGGGTTTGGGTTTTAGGATGTTTTTTTGTGAAGACAGCCTTCACTTCCTAAATGAATTTAAATCTAGTTAATTTTCATTAGGGATGCATCTTAGAATTCTTAGGTTTTAAATTTGGCAGAAAAATACTGCATGTAATGACTACTTACCTAGAAAGCTCAGGCCTGTGTTCTCTCATTTTCTGATGTGTTTACTGCTCTAAGTATTACAACTTGCAATTTGGTATCTGTAATTGCATTTAGCTTTCTGTATGTCTACTCTTGCCTCAGCAAAGCAACTGGAGTGTCTGTGTGCCAAGCAGGAGGATGTACTTATGTCTGACTGAAAAACCTGCTGCACTTGCGCATTAAAAGACTTATACACAAGGGACCGCTAACAAATCATCGACAGTGAAATATCACTGTCCAGTGTGGAAGTACCCTCACTCTTCACTTAACTTTCCTCCATGTGCCTTCATTATGCAGTACTATAGAAAAAGACAATATGAAAAAGTGACTGGTTTTTCACCCTTGCTCTGCTGCTGTCATGTTATTTCAGCCCTTTGCTGGCTTAGCCTGTAAGCTTGTTCTGTTTCTATGAAGCTTGCATCTTACTGTAGTGGTATTGTAGGAAAGAATGGTCTACTGTTCTGGTGACTTTCTTACTGATAGCTGTACTGTGCCCAAGCTCAAAGGCATTTTTTTGGGAAACATTAAAGCAGGACTTAAGGGGTGAATGTAAATCATGTAATGCAGTGGATCACATTTGCTTGGAGGATGTTCTTGTAAATAACCTGCTTTAGGCTATGTTGGCCTCCTGCTGTTTCTCCTATCTGTTGTATAGTACGGAAAAATGAGGTGGTAGCAAAATGCATTATAAAAACTGCACTTCTTGTTTTTCTGACATCTGATCTTGCTGTTGGTAGACAAATTCTTTAAATGTCTTGGGGGGCATAAATTAATGGGATTGTTGGATACAGCAAGTGTTTCTGAGGTACATCTTAGTCCTAGAGCAGCAGTGTGTCAGCTCTGCTCTAGAATTGTCACCTAGATTACTCAGGGTTGCTGTCATCAGGGTGTTCCCCTAAGAGGTCCTCCCAAAGCCATGAAACCTGTTTGTCCTGCCACAAAGGCAACAAGCAGGTTAGCTGATGGGAATTTCCTAGAAAGACCTTCAAACTCCTGTAGCAGTCCTTGCTTAGACTTGCGGGATGTGGTTTTTCTGCAAAGTGGTTCTTTTTGGCAAAGTGGCCTTTTTTGGTAGGGAATGGTAAGTTTGACTACATGTGATCATTAGAGGCCCAAGCATACTTAAACAAGGATGATGTGCCTTGTGGTTTGGTCTAGGTCCAAGTTAGGCATTGATACTCTATCCAAATCCTCCTTGCAGGTGCAGTTGGCAGCAAAATTCTGTCATGTCTTTCTAAAATAGTGAGCACGTGTGCAATACAGCTCACAGCATTTTGAAATTATGACATTCGGAAGCTAGAGTGTAACATGGCTTTGAGCTGTTTTTCCCTTTCAAGGGAATTTGTATGCTCTAATTGAAAGCTTGCATGGGGTTCTCGGGGAAAGTAGAGGAGAGATGCAGTGGAAGTGCTGATGTCCAACCAGAAGCGGAACTGGGTAAATCCTCTGAAGTTTTGCTCTATGAAAATTGCATGGCAAAACCAAAAATGGCAGGACCTAGGCTTACTGTTAACTCCTGTACAGAGTTTCCGAAGACACATGTACACTGTGTACTCCTGTGCAAATATGAATTATAAAATTGGAGGGAGGAAAGGTGGTTGCTCTGTGTGTAGTTTCATGACAAGCATACATTGCAGGCTCTACCACTATCTGTGAAGGATATGAGTTTATTGGATCCTCAATGAAAGATCAAGCTTTATAACTAATGGCAATAACAGCTAATGCGATGACATTTAGGAGCTGAAGAAAGACTGTGTTGAATGATCACAGTGAGGAAAGCATAAAACCTCCACAACAGTGGAAAACTTTACATTTGTTGCGCTAGTGCTACTTTTATCAAGACAGTAAGTGCTCATGGCATCATAGAAAGCTGATGTCGGAAGGCACCTCTGGAGAGCCTCTAGTCCAACCCTCCCTGCCTTGCTCAGAGCAGGGTCATCTATAGGAAGGTGTTTGGGACTGCATCCAGTTGGGCCTTGAATGGACGCCACAACCTTTCTGGGCAGCCTATTCTAGTGTTTGATTACCCTAGGAGCAAAAAGATTTTCTCATGTTTAAATAGGATTTCCTGTGTTTTGGTTTGTGCCTGCTGCCTCTTGTCACTTCACTGGATACCACTGAAGAGTTTGGCTGTGTCATCTTTACTTCCTCCCTTCAGGTACTTACACAAGTTAATAAGATCCACCCTCCATTCCTTCCCTGCCCCCTGCATTGTCTTCTCCAGGGGAAACAGTTCCAGCTTTCTCAGACTTCCTTTTAGGTCAGATCCTCTCATCCCTTAATCATTTTTATGGTGGTTCACCTTCCCTAGTATGTTCCAGTCTCTTGGAAACTGGGAAGCCCAGAACAGGACACCACTCTAGATGTCTCAGCAGTGCAGTGTAGAAGGGAAGAATTACCTCCCTTGACCTGATGGCAACACCTTTTCTAATAAACCCCAGGGTGTTGTCAATTTTCTTTGCTAAAAGGGTGTATTGCTGGCTCATGTTCAACTTGTCCACCAGGACCCCCAGGTCCTTTTCTGCAAGGATGACTTCCAGCTGTTTGGGCCCCAGCCTGTAACAGTGCATAGGGTTATCCTTACCTAGGTGCAGGACCTTGCATTTCCCTTTGCTGAACTTCAGGATGATCCTGTTGGCCAACTTCTCCAGTCAGTAAAGGTCCCTCAGGACAGCAGCACAACTGTCTGATGTATCAGCTATTCCTCCGTTTTGTAACATCTAAAAACTTGCAGAGTGTGTACTCTGTCCAATCATCCGACTTGTTAACGAAGATGTTAAACAATACTGGACCCAGTATTGATCCCTGGGGTATGCCACTAGTGGCTAGCCTCCAGTCACTGGACTCTGTGCTGATTGCAACCCTTTGAGTACAGCTGTTTAGTTTTTTATCCATCTTGCTGTCCACTTATCTAGTCAATACTTCATCAGTTTTTCTGAGATGATGATATATGACACAATGTCAAAAGTCTTGATCAATCAAGATAAAAAAAATACTCACTGCTCTGCCCTCATCCACCAAAACAGTAATTTTTTCACAGTAGGCTGCCAAGTTTAAGCACAATTTTCCACTTCACAAATCTATGCTGACTACTCCAAATTATCTCCTGGTCATTCACATGTTTGGGAATTCTTTCCAGAAGGACTTGCTTCATCACCTTTCCAGGGATCAAGGTGAGGCTGAGTGGCTTGCAATTCTCTGGATCCTCTTTCTCTGAAGGTAGGAGTTACATTTAGCTTTCTTCTAGCTCTCAAGAAGCTCTTCTAATTGCCATGAGTCTCCAGAGAATTGAGGGTGGCCTCACAATGACATCAGCCAGCTCTCTCAGCCCTCATGGATATATCTCCTCAGGTCCCATAGACTTTTTCTTTAATATGTCCAGTTTATTTAAAAGTTCCCTAACCTGACCCTCCCCACTAAGGACAAGTCTTTCTTTCCCACTTGTCTCAGGGGCTTGGGATTCCCAAAGGTCTGTTATTACCAGTAAAGACCAAGGCAAAGTAGGCACTGCATACCTTGGCCGCCTTGTATCCTTTGTCACCATCTCCACTTCCCCACTTAGCAGCAGGACCAAAGGTACTCCTTGTGCTGCTGATATACCTGTAGCAGCCCTTCTTGTTGCCTTCCATGTCCCTCACCAGATCTAACTGCAGATGGGCTTTAGCTTTCCTGACACCATCACTACATAAAATCATAGAACGGTTAGAGTTGGAAGGGACCTTAAAGATGATCTAGTTCCAACCCCCCTGCCAGGGCCAGGGATACCTTCCACTAGACCAGGTTACTCAAAGCCCTATCCAACCTGGCCTTGAACACCTCCAGGGATGGAGCCTCCACAACTTCCCTGGGCAACCTGTTCCAGTGCCTCACCACCCTCAGAGTATAGAATTTCTTCCCAATATCTAGTGTAAATCTACCCTCTTTCAGTTTAAAACCGTTACCCCTTGTCCTATCACTACACTCCCCAATAAAGAGTCCCTCCCCATCTTTTCTGTAGGCTCCCTTCAAGTACTGCAAAGCTGCTACAAGGCCTCCCTGGAGCCTTCTCTTCTCCAGGCTGAACAACCCCAACTCTCTCAGCCTGCCTTCATGGAGAGGTGCTCCAGCCTTGCTTGGGTAGTCTCCATATTCCTCCTGGCCACTTCTCTGTGGTTCTTCCTCTCATATACTTCACGGCCATGTCTGAGTTTTGTCAGAGGCTCCCTGTTCATCCATGCAGGCCTCCTGCCGCCTTTGCATGGTTTCCTGTTGGTCAGTGTGGCCAAATCTTGAGCTTGGAGGAGGTGATCCTTGAAAATTAACNGCCGCCTTGTATCCTTTGTCACCATCTCCACTTCCCCACTTAGCAGCAGGACCAAAGGTACTCCTTGTGCTGCTGATATACCTGTAGCAGCCCTTCTTGTTGCCTTCCATGTCCCTCACCAGATCTAACTGCAGATGGGCTTTAGCTTTCCTGACACCATCACTACATAAAATCATAGAACGGTTAGAGTTGGAAGGGACCTTAAAGATGATCTAGTTCCAACCCCCCTGCCAGGGCCAGGGATACCTTCCACTAGACCAGGTTACTCAAAGCCCTATCCAACCTGGCCTTGAACACCTCCAGGGATGGAGCCTCCACAACTTCCCTGGGCAACCTGTTCCAGTGCCTCACCACCCTCAGAGTATAGAATTTCTTCCCAATATCTAGTGTAAATCTACCCTCTTTCAGTTTAAAACCGTTACCCCTTGTCCTATCACTACACTCCCCAATAAAGAGTCCCTCCCCATCTTTTCTGTAGGCTCCCTTCAAGTACTGCAAAGCTGCTACAAGGCCTCCCTGGAGCCTTCTCTTCTCCAGGCTGAACAACCCCAACTCTCTCAGCCTGCCTTCATGGAGAGGTGCTCCAGCCTTGCTTGGGTAGTCTCCATATTCCTCCTGGCCACTTCTCTGTGGTTCTTCCTCTCATATACTTCACGGCCATGTCTGAGTTTTGTCAGAGGCTCCCTGTTCATCCATGCAGGCCTCCTGCCGCCTTTGCATGGTTTCCTGTTGGTCAGTGTGGCCAAATCTTGAGCTTGGAGGAGGTGATCCTTGAAAATTAACCAACTCTCCTGGATCCCTGTTCCTTCCAGGGTCATCTTGGTAACTGCAACCAAGACTGCCTTTGAACTTCACATTCCTGACCAGTACTTCCTTGTTTGTTAAGGATCAGGTCCAGCAGAACCATTTCCTTCATCGGCTCCTTGATGACCTGTGTTAAGAAGTGCATTTATCAACGCAGAGATCTCCTGGATTGTTTGTGTGCTTTCAGAAGATGCCAGGGTGGATAGAGTGGATCCTTTGACGATCAGGGTCTGCACACATCAGGCTTCTTCCAGTTGTCTGAGAAAGGCCTGTACTTCTTCCTGGTCAGGTTGTCTGTAGTAGGTACCTGCCCACAGCATTGAGGCACATCTGTGCTAGTGTAATGCCGAACTACCAGTAACAACCCCTGTTTCAGAGGTGCTAGAGTAGTATTCAATGACAGAGACAATGGAGGCTGTTTCTAGGCTGTTTGTTGTGATCATCACTAGGATTATCTCCAAACAGCTTAACCCACTGTACGCAAGTACTAGAATTGCTGGTATATCACTTCATTTCTCTGACCAAAAAAAAGCAGCTAACTTAATGCAGGTCAGAAAACTCTGGTCTGCCATTCAAAAAGTTGCTTTTGTGGCAAAATTGGAGAGGTGGTTGTTTTTTTTTTTTTCAGTAGCATCTGGTGAACTTTCCCTCATGTCTCCCACTTCAATTGATTGAAGTTCTCAATACACCTAGTATGGACTGGTAAATCCATTATGTAAACTAATGTATGTTGTGGGTATTTTTTAATAGTGATCATAATGACTGCTTAGCAAAGGGAAATAATCCACATCTGAGTGGTTAATCTCGCAGGTCACAGGTTGATATGCATATTGAAGATCTACAAAACAGAGTAACTGTGTAAACTTCTCTGCTGCTTCATGAGTTGTGTGTTTTTGTTGTCAGGAATGATCACAGACAATAAACTTGTCCTGGGGCAGGAAGTTATTAAAGAGAATGACTGCAGTTTCTTGGTTATTTGTTTTTTATACATATACACACCAAAAAGCTGTACTGTCTTAAAAAAACCTGGGTCATAGGAACAGACTGTTCTTTCAGGGGAAAAAATAATAGGTATCTGATCATTAAATAAGTGGTATGGCACAGTGTAGAGAAATATAATATGAAGTAAAAATACTTGAGGAAGGAAACCTAGTTAAAGTTGCTAGGTAGTGACACCACTATATTTATTTAAGACATTGCTTTTTCCTTCCTCCATTTAAAAAAAAAAAACAAAAAAAACAAACAAAAAAAAAACCAAAAAACCCCAAACCCACAACAAAATCCAAACCCTCAGAATTAAGGAACCATATTTAAAAAAAATAAAAAGTTCAAAGTCATGAAAAGTTTTCTTATCAAGCAATGCATTATCATCATAGTAAATAAGTAACTTTCAGGCCAGATACTATGCTATGCACCTCTAAAACAGAGACGCATACAGGTCTCTCTGGGATGACTTGTTTCTTGCTATAAAAGCAGATACAGAGTAAGCTCAAATGCAGGCCCTCATTTGTTTACTAGAAAATGATGACCCTGCATAGATCCTTACAAAATTACACTGGTGATCTATTTAAGAAACAAATTATGGGGGTTTTCTCCTTTGAGACTGTGATGTAGGTAGTGTAAGCTGTTTTACCTTAAGTAAATTTTTAAAACTTTTTAAAATCTCAAGTACTTAGCTTTTATGAAGGACTTAGTAGGTAATAACTCTGTAAATTGACTTCAGAAATTTGGAAAAACCAACCAAACAAAAAACGCCCACCATATTTACGGAATTCATCCACAGTGCCTGTCTTCTAACACTTCTCACTTTTTTTGACATAAATAACTGCAATTTGCTTTGGAATAAAATTGATCAGGCAACCAACAGAATATTGGTTTATGTTTAACTTAATGCAAAATAGAACATATAAGTGTCCTTGATAGAGGTGAAGGGTTATTCCACCATTGACTTTGTGTGGATAAAATGTGAGAGGGACAGCTGGGCTAACGAAATGAACGCAGTGTCTCCTTCTCCTATTGCACCCCAGAGCTTGTGTTCAGAATCCCAGCACTGGAGGGGAAGCTGACAGGAGAACAGCCATGCTGTCCTCTTTGAAAGAGAATTTTGTTATTTCTGATTCTTTATAAACTGACTACTTCTTGTCACTGTCCTCACCAGCTGAATCAGGACAGACAAAGGGGAAATATCAGTATAAAAGAAAGAAAATATTATTTTTTTTTTTACTTTGATCTTTTTCCTTCTGCGCCTCATACAATTCATACAGCAAATAGAGAGACATAGAAAACTTCAAATCTTTTGAGCAAAGTGGTGTGTAGAAAGTTATTACACAAACTGAAAGAATTGTGATGTTTGGGTGGGATATCATTAAACTTAAACTGTTTAACATTAAACTTTGGTTTCTAGCTATTTTTATTGCACAGTCTCTGCTACTTTTTTCAGTTACTCTTACTGCTTTCAGACAGTGTGCTGTTGTGGCTCAGAGATAGGATAACAGCATTTAAAAAACCTTCTGAAAAATGTCTGTGAACCTTGTTCGGGGTTTCTCAATCCCTCTGGCTTTCTGCAGCTGTTGCCAAGATACTGATAATCTGGTGAGTGGCAACCTGCACTGAAACTACTCTTTCCATGGCCAAAGGGTGACAGATCCTGTTTCTCAAACCTTGGTCTTTAAGAACCAAAACCAAACTCGGGCTCAATATCTATTCAGACCCTAGGTGACAAGGTGATGGGTTTTTAGCTGGTAGAGAAGGTAGCTGATAATTATAACTGGTGGCAGAGCTTTGCTTACCTGAGATAACAGCTGATGCTCGCTCCCACTGAAGTGACTCCTACACTTGTTGGCTGTGATCTTCTTGAGCCTTTATTGAATCAGGATTTTGTCAGGATTTTGCTGTGGCAGTGATCTTGCCTCTGTTCCTGATACTCCAAGATGTACTGACACAGTGGGATGGTGCAACCTGCAGAGTTCAGGGATGGTGCGTGAAGGGTACGTGTGTGTTTGGTTGTGTGTTGGAATTTTTTTTAGGTTTGCTGTGTTTAGTTATTGAACAAACAGCTAACCAACCGAACTTTTTGCTAAGTGGACACCAAAATGGCCAACTGCAATTTACTCAATCATGCAGACACTGGGATGCATAGCAATCCATGTGTTCAGAAGCTTTTAATTTATACTTTGTATACTGGCCTGTAGCGGTCGTTACTGAGCTGAGTCATGCTGAATGGGGGAAAAGAATTTCTGATAAAGTCTATAAAAGATGTAAAACACTTCACAGAATTAGGCTGCTTGATTTTTGAACGAGAGTTATTACTTAAGAGAAATGAAAGTTCATCTGTGGTAATCTGTTCTCTTATGAAAATGAACTTGTTCCATAATGCAGTTAGTGCCCAAGAGAGTATGCTGGCTATGAGCTAATTGTGTCATCAGGAGAGATGAGTCACTTGGCAGACCCTGGAGTCAAGGATAAATTGTTTCTGTGATGAGTGTGGTGCCTCCTAGAGAGCTGTATTTTTAAAGTGGAAACAAACTACAATTTACACATAGATGGTTACATCTCTAGGGTGAGAAACCCATTTTTCTTCATTACTGAAATTCAATTGTTTTCCCTTTTTTCCTAGCTTACTCTAGTTTTTTTTGCTCACTCTATGGTTTGTTCTCTTCTAAGAACATACTGTTTTGTGTTGAAATAAGAATTCTTCCTTTGAATCCTCTTCTGTCTTTTCCCACTACTTCAAGGCTTATAAATAACTTTGCCCAAAGGAAAAAGCGATGTGGCAAAGAAGCAAGATGAGCACTGCTGCTGTTCTAGAAGAAAAAGCCTTCCTCTGCTTTTTTCCAAAGATTTGATGGGGAAAAATCGGAAGGTAGCTCTACCATCTGTGCAAAAAATAATTCTCAAATGGACATGGTTAGACACAGAAGAACTATCACATTGTCATTGTAGATGTCAAGAATTAAGCTTCTGTTTCTAAGTAGTTACGTGCTTCAGGGTGCAATTAACTTTATCCAAGACCTGACTGGTTTTGCCTGTTGACTAAAAGGGAGCTTTGAGTAATAAATCAGTCTGGCTGCGTCTGAACAAATGAATCAAACCCAGAAGTTCTGCAAGTTTATAGGACGTCTGATCAGTAAGCGTGCATGTTTACTACACTCAGGACTTAACAAAAATTAAGTTGAAATTTACAGCGGTGCATGAAATATGTAGCGTGTTTTTTTGTTGCTGCTCTGAATATGTTTTGGAAGCTAAAGAGGAAGGCAAATTACCTCTTAAGCACCTGGATGCTTAAAAACTGGCAGATGTTTAATCTCATTTGGCCAGTTATTTCTGACAGGTAGTCAGGAAATTAATGTTGTATAAACACCTCTATGGAAGACACAGTTCCATCAATACCAGAGAAGAGCTGGTGTCTAGGGTTGCAGGTGGGTATTTGTACAGTACTGTGTATGTGAAGCTAACTGCAAGTTCCCAGCTGTTCAAAACTTTGATCCAGCATCTATATAGAATTTTTTGCATATCTAAGTTTCTTGAAGTGTAGGTATCATGATCAAATGACCTCTTTGTAACACAGCAGAGAGGGAACA
>VYXH01008567.1:0-57228 GCA_013397275.1 Burhinus bistriatus
CCCCCAAGTCCCTCTCCTCAGAATCCAACCAAGAACATTTCTATCATTAACGTGGCCATTTTGTGACTATAAATGGACATCCTGTGAATGTTTCTATTTTATCTGCTTTCCCATTTCTTGCTGTAATAGGCATACAGGAATTTGCCATCAGGCTGCAATCTGAAACAGTTACGTTGCACGAGGCTCTGCATGTTATCTCATTTGTAGGCTCCCTTTGCCACACAGACTTGCTTTTGACTTCCTCTCGTGCATTATCACAACAGACTCCAACTCACGCGCTTTGCCTTTCTGTTGGGAAAATATTGTGTAACCTACAGCACTCACACAGCAACCCTTCCCCCACAGGGAAGGAAGCCTCCAGCCAAACAAAAGCTTTGATATTAAGAGCGCAGCAATGTGCAAACCCATAATAATGCACTTGGACTGCAGCTCTCCTTTAGGAAAACAACAAAACAAAACACTCCTAATTAAGCTATTGGCTTGGAGGAGGTACCGAGTCCAAAATGATTTTGACTCCATATGGAATTTATATGGAATGCAACATGCAATAAAACACCAGCACACCCAGATGTGGATGTTCCCCAGCTGTCTGTCTGTCGCTTTGATGGCAAGCTACAAAGATCCTTCCCTACACAGTCATCTCCACGGGAAGCAAGAGGTGACTCCTCTGCGCTCACGTACCAAATTGAGTAGTGGAAGGGAAATTTCAGAAAGAGAACATGTAAGTTTACAAATGTAAGCATTGCACTCAGCTTTTATGTTCTGTGCATTCAAAACAGTGGGCTCTTGGTATCTGATGCCTCTCAAACTCAGCAATGGGTCACACAGTGCCAAGGGAAACGCTCGGGAACCACGGCCTCGGTCTCCCCAGGGTTTCTGTTTGGAGCTGTTGATGCAGATGTTATTTTTCCCTGCAGCTGTTGGGGGCAGTAGACAATCAATCCTGGGTTTCTGTAACCTGTATGACCTGGGTGTGGAACATACACGGGCTATATACATGCCCTGATGCCAAACACATTTGCAAGCCACATGGAATGTCTGGGAATACAAGGAAAACGTAAGTCCTGCCTTGAGAAAAGGGTATTTTGCTGGTCCTTGAGATATGGACTACTGCGCTCCTGATCAGGGCCAAATTCTGCTATCTTAAATTGCACTATCATTCAGCCAGTGCCAATTGTTTTTGGCCAGACTTTTCCCATTTTCAAGCCATGAATATGCTTATTTTAGAGTTTGCTGCCGAATTTTCAGTCGAGTTCCAGGAAATGAGTTGTTAAGTCCCGGGGTCAGGGAAACACATCTGCTTTGGACACAGGCAGGAGGAAGACTACAGGCAGAGACAAGCAAGACAAAATTTGGAGGTTATTTTTACACTAACGGCAACCAAAGATTTTTTTTTTTTTCCCCTGAAAAACACCCTACAGCTGTAAGGTGTGCTGGGCACCTTTACTAGCTGGGCATGTACTGAAGGGTATGTTGAGTTCCATGATGTAAGAAGGCCACAAGCACTGATGTCCAGCAGCAGCAAAGAGCTGGGTTTAATCCATGCACCAGCCATTAAGTAGTTCACATTTTAGCACACTGTTGGATTCTTTGGTCTCCACTGACATATGTGAACAACTTTAAAACCATTTCAAAGCCCTAAAATAGAGGAGCCCAGCTCGTCCTCATCCTTAGACCCCAGAAATTAGGAGCTTTGTCTCCACTATGCACAGTAATAGATGGAAAGGGGGCAATAGCTTAGAAGACAGCTGAGCCCAAAATCTGAAAGGTGTCAGAAAAAGTGGCTTCTCTTGCTCCACTAACTGAAGACCGGGCACCTCAGACTAAAATCCTTGGAGACAGGTGGGGAGAGCCCTGCGCCCTACGGTGCCCTGTGACAGTGGTTCAGCCACCAGCTCAGAGACTCCAAGCTCCGTGGCAGTCAAGCTGGACCCCTCCTGAAGGGGGTCTGGAGGTCACCTCTACCCTCCAGGTCTCTAGCATTAAAAAACTGCCTGACTTCTCCCTTTTCTGCCTTTCTTCATCTCTTCTTTTGCTAATAAGCAAGAGGCATCTTTCCAGAAAAACAGCATGGCATAGACAGTTTGTGGCTTGCTTAAGTAAAGCTTAAGTGAGCTGAGTTAAGAGTTCTCAGACCACCCCTGAGACCTCTGATAGTTCACTCAGGTCCTATTGTGGCCCATTGCTCACTGTCCTGGGGGCTTCGCTGTCTGCTGCTCTCTGTTCACGGTATTTCAGGTGCTTCTTCTAACAAGTATTGAGCTTACTGCAATGAAAAGCGGAGATTTGCAGTGCAGCTGCCCTTACCTGAGCTACTAGCTTAGGCTTAGAGTCAGTGGGGAGAAATAAGCACATTCAGGGTACAGCTCACCTTTCCTAAAAGAAATCACTAAAATAACTCAGGTTTTGTGTAGTTTTCGTGTTGTGTAGAAAGCATTAACTCCGTGTGCCTCAGCTTGACCTTCTACACTCATCTTTGTTCAAAAGCTCGGGGATGGGATTTATTTTTTTTTTCTCCAGGCTACTCTTATTCTGAGTGCTCTGTAGCACGCTTGTCCCCTACTTTGTCATACTGGGGACCTGCCAGAACAGCCCTGACTGCCTTCTGGGCTGGGTTGGGACAGGGAGGTAGTTGGTACACATCAGGGTCTTTCCCCATATGGGACCGCGCCATGGTCAGGTAATTGTAGATGTCTGGTACAAGAGGTGCCAGAACGCTACTTCAATAAAATCATTGCTTTTAATAAGAATAAGAACAAGGAGGAATGCCCAGTAGCTAAAAGGCTAGGCCTTGATCCTGAAAATACATGCTCACACGAGTAATTATATGCACTTAACAGTTCTTCTACAGAGCTCTGAGAACTTCGGTACGGGCTGCTCCGGTTCCCATGGGCTGCGGTGGGGATAGGACGCCCCGAGCTCAGGGGCTGATTTCACCGTGCGTGAACTGACTCACATTCCTGGGTTTGACCAGAGAGCTGTACCTTAGATATATATCCTTTTCCAGTAGCAACAACGGAGTTTGGGGTGGGGGGAAATGCTCGTACCAGGATTTTATTAGTTAACAAGACATGGTTCAAGATTTTCGCATCCTGCAGCTTCCCAGCTGCCATTGACCTGGGTGATGCTGTGAGGATCGGCTGTTTCTCAGGAGATTTAACGGGGATTAGTGGTTCCCGTGTTGGAGCTGTAAACACAGGCCTGCCAATCACTTCACCCTCCCTACTCATGCCAGGAGAATGATACAAGGTCCTACTCACTTTCCTCTTAGATTTCACATTCTTATTTAGACTATTTTTCCTTCCTGAAAGATCATCCAGGGATAACTGGATAGGGGATTATTTTAACAACTGAGCTCCAACACAGGACCATTTACAGTACTTGTTTCTAACTGGCCTCCTTGTTTACAACAGACTGAAATGGTTAATCCAAATTAGTAACATATGATATACCCAGGTGTTTCATACAGTGGCCATATTTTTTTTTTTTTTTTTTTTTTTTTTTTTTTTTTTCCCTGGAATTATTATGTTACTGCAAACAGTATTGAAACAGTTTAATACCTGTATCAGAGAACTTCTAGGAATAAAGAGATTTGACCGAAGGAAAATATTCCAGCACAGGTTTTCCTGTACAGGCCATTGCACTCTGACACTAACACAGCTCCTTATAACATAACGTTTTAAACGACAGGTTAGTGAGCAGAGCTACAAAAAGCTCCAGCCTGGAGAGCTAATACTGCAGTGTAGTTCACGCAGGTGGTTTCTCTGTTCCACCCTAGAGGTAGCTGCATTTCCACTCTGGGACTAAGTGGATGGCACGTACTCGGGGCTCGATGGGTTTGTTTTTCACTCTCACAATGTCGGAGCAATCCCCCAGCCTGCAGTGGAGGTGGCAGAGAGTACAGGAGGGTAAGCCGCTCTCAGTGTGTAAAGGACTTGTTGCTTCAGTTAGTGAACACGTATCAATTTATTTGGATATACGTCGCAGCTTGGGCCTTCTGTTTTTCTCCTACAGGTCAAAACAGACTTGGGTTCTGATTAGCTAAATAGGACATTTTCCTAATTCTTCATAATTCCTCAGGACTGTGAGGAGATTGATGAGGGAATGTGAGAGCTCTTTGTAAGCTAAATGTACCCTTCCTCTTATTCTCACAGCTTGCTTAATAGTCAGCATTTAAAAGCAAAACAAAACAAAATAAATCAAAAACTGCTGAGATACTACAGTGTCTGAGGGGCGTTTGTATAAGCGGAGGATCTGAGTTCACAGATCCCACCTCTCACTTTCCTTATGCCTCAGGTTGCCGGATGGTTGGAAGCAACCCAGATGGGCTCCAGCACGAGAAGACAACCTTTCTGCAAGGAATAATGCTGTGGGCCAAGTGTACAACCAGTTCTACCGCTAACTAGGGCCGGGAGCAGAAGTGATCATATGTTTTCATTATGAAAAGCAGGAACTCCTGGCTGTACCACTCTCAGCTCTGCAGACTGACAGAGAATTCCTCTGGAGAGGCAGCTCATAGCAGCCGTATTCTTGCACACACATCTTATCCATCTTATAATCGATACCAAGAACAAGTTACCAGTTTCAATAACTTCATTTCCATTTCCAGAGCACCAGCTGCCCAGCACGAAGCGTTTATCAAGAACAGCAGGCAGTGACCCCTGTGCTTACACTGTGTTTGCGATCCCGGCCGGGGCTTCTGCAGCATCCCTTCCCCATGGGGCTAACACCTCTCACCAGTGAGGGATGGGTGCCCTCGAGTGAGTACACGGGACACGTTTCCAGCTTGCTGCATCTACCTTTGTATTTCATCACACCCCTGAGGTTCGCCCACACGTCAGCATGCTGCTGACTGGGTGACTGCAATGGCCACACGCTTTTAAGACCCTTCAGCAATCTAGCACAAATCCTTTTAGGAGAAGTCTTGACATTTAGTAATCTTTTTGTTTGTTTAGTCCCACCTGAGGATTCCTTACAGTGTTTCTAAGTCCTCCTTTGGCAAATATCCATTTCCACAAGTGGCTGCCTATCAATTTCAATTTATGTCATGGAATTAATTGACACAAACATTACAGAGGTTGGAAAATGGTACCTACAACCTATTTGCATTGAGTGAAAGGAATAGCAATGATCCCATTGAACACTCATTATCTTGCTTGGATTTTTCTGTGTAAAAAATCCAGTCTTCATCTCCTTACCTGTTCACATCATTTTGTTGGGACTAACCTGTGCTCCTTCACACTTTTCTGCTCTTGACGTCAAAATTGCCAGTCAACAAAATTACCACCAGAGAAGCCCTGGTTCACCCTTCTAGGAGGGCTGTAGAAGGGCTGAGCAGAGAGGACAGGAGAGCGAGATGGACCGGTACTGCTCCCACAGTAAGCAGCTGCAGGACTGGATGGTCCACAAGGTGCCCTCTAGATCTGAGTTTCTACAAAGTCAGCTGTAAAGACATTTTTCTACTTGAGGGCTTCTACTCACAGATAAAGCTTGGAGGTAAGGGTTAAAAGTGCTGTAGAAAGTCATGCCCACAAGGAGGGACAAACCCTTGTGCCAGGGCAAGATACCTTTGGATTTACTCTGCAAACCAAAATTGCCTTTTTCCACCATTTCACATTGTACAACCATTTCCTATTCACTCCTAACCATCATTACTAGCTCTTTTAGAACATCAGTGTTTCTTCAGCTCTCTCACCCTCCTATTAAATATCTGTGTTTTGGATTATTATTCCCAGATTTATTAGTTTGCCTTTTTCCAGACAGAATCTCATTCTGTTTCCTGCTCATATTTCTAACCTCTGGTTCCATTAGTGTTATTTCTCTGTCTTCACTTGGTTTACAGTTCTTTCCAGCGCAGTGTCATGTGCAGATCTAGTTAATGTGCTTGGTTACACCTCCTTCCAGATCATTAATAAAAGTATTAAATAATGTTGCTGCTAGCACAAATCCCTGCAGCACCCTGCTGTTCACCTCCATCATCTTCAAGCCCACAGCCATCCATCACGCGCACCATTTATCACCAGCAAACAGACTTTGCAAACTAAAGCTGTTCTGTTTGAATTACGCCGCTAGCTCTGGGTGAGGACAAAAGGGAAGAAATGTCAAGCGTTAGTGGCAGAAGGAGGTGGGACAAGGGCTGGATGATGATATCTCTCAAAGCGACTCCTTATCAAGGAATCCAAATGGACCGATGGAGAGAAACGTAATCCCTGTCTGGATCCTACCACGTCCTGTAGCAGAGGTTTCCCTGATGCTCTCTGGTCTGGCACTACCAGGGATCGCATACTTCAGGGAGGAACTATATATTATCCCAAGAGTTGCTCCACCAGCCAATGCACAATGGGAATAGCAGTCACCGGCTGAAGACAGATACTGTTTGTTCCCACATAATTATTTCCGGTAAGAAATAATCACATATTCAGACATGAACTAAAATCAAAGAAGGAGAAGTTCAGAGCAGGCACATTGCCACTCTGCATGCTGCTGGAATCTGCAAAGAGGGATGCTGGTAAAGCTGAATATCAAAAAATCCTGGGCTGGAACAGGCAATTATCTAGGGACATCTATCATTCCTGGGCATCTACACAGAGAAGGAGGTTGACAGAAAGGCAAGAGAGGTTCTATCCATCCAGGCTTCCTCTTTAGAAAAGCAACATACTCCCCATATAATTGTCTAGACATGTGGCATGTACAGACTGATGTCAGGAACGTAAGCACTGCCAGTGGTCAGCATCACGTAGCTCTGGGAGAGGTGTAGCTGTCCTGAAGCACACAAAGCTGGCACAACCTCTGTGCGCCACCCCTGCCCTCCTTCCAGGGATGGCTACCGAGACTCCGAGAACGAAAGACTATTTTAAACCTGGGAGCAAGAAGTTTAGCAGTTTTTCAAACTGTTCGATACAGCTGTGAGAACGGTGGATTCGACGGCAAATGACAGAAATGTCCCAACTTCATCTGTAGGATAACGAGCCTCCAGGAGTCCAGACAAATTTGGTGGGAACTATGAGGGTTAAACAAGTGAGAAAATCACATCCACAGACAATACATGTAAACTAGGATGGCTGCTCTGGCCTGACTAGTTAGTTCATATCTGGACTCCTGCAGATCTGTTTCTATTAGAAGAAACTTTTCTGTTTCTTGAGTGTAATCCAACTAAGAAATATGCCCACAAAATCCTGTTTCTTTGAAGGTGTAGAAACAAAGAAAAGCAAGCAGCTGTTTTGCTCTGAAATATCCGGACTTGGTCCTGTAGCAATTTCTGTGCCCCAAAACCCATTTGTACTCAAGAAATCCTTTAACAAATGCAAGTGGAATAAAGAAACATGGGATTAGGTAGAATTAGAATTATAGAACTAGACTTTGTCTGGACGGCTGGTAGAAAAAAAGCACCTAAAGAGAATACCAAGTGAAAATATTTCTTGAGTGTACACACAACTTTAGCTCTCAGCTGAATGCAGCGATGAATTTTAAAGGAGTTCGTCCAGTAGCTTACCAAAGCACTGGGAGTTCAGTTTTGAGCAGCTATGGGAAACAGAAGATACAGGACATACGTAGGAGAAAATAGGAGGCAAAAATGAAATTATTGTGTGTTTTTAATTAAAAACAGCAGTTTGAGCAATCTAGTCAACTTACATTTCACTGCTCAGATATTATAATTATGGTTATAATAAACAAGTCTGAACAGAAAAGCAAGAGAGCAAAACAGGTAGCAGAGCATAAGGTTGAAAAGGGGATAATAAAAATATGAACTATAGAGAAGGTGATTTCACACAAACAAGAATGGAGAGAATTTCTTAACTAAAACTTCAGAATTGCTGAGTACAGAGCTAGAGAGACTAGAGTGAACATAATGAATTCTAGCACAACAATTTCAAATAAATAGATCATTTATCATGAAGGTTCCCTGTAGCGGCTCAGATTCCTGTATCCACACACGCACTGCTTGAACCAGCCCTTGTTTCTTCCACAGTGCTCGGGTGCTCCTTAATGTCGGGTGATCGGTCTGTTTGCAGATCATGTGCTGCGATCGTATCGGGTCCCATAAACTGGCTGCTTTTGGGTGTACCACACAACTAACATTTCACTGGAAATTTTTATCCCACGTATGTATGAGGTGGCATTCATCCTCCGGAGTCTGAATGGAGCTTTTGTGTGCCCCAGAATGGTGCATCTGATGGCTCAGTGCTGTTGGATTGGGTACGATCCCTTACTAATCAAATAATAATTTTTGTCTTTAAATATTCCCTTTGCTCACAGTGCTAAGCAACAATTAAAAAAAGACGCAACTGTTTTTCTTTCGCAATTTTAGATATCGAAACTGCTTGTGAGAAAAGGGTGTTAAGTCTGATGAGCTGCCCGAACTCCAGTTGCGTGCTTACATTTGAATTACTTTATATTCCTATGTCAGTTAATCTAATAGGGCAATAAATTTCACTTTCTGTCCTAAACTATGGCAGTGTTGCTTTCCTGTATTAAATAGCTGCTCACCGCCCCCGACTCAGGGGAAGCGATCCTTCTGATTTAAGGCATACTTCATCCTGTCCCTAGCACAGACCACCCCGCCAGCGAGGCATCTCCTCCTGGTCCATCTCCCCTTCCAGCTGCAAGCACGTAACACATGCGTGGTAACAACAGCCACGATGCCTGCGATGACGTTGCGCTAGGAAAACACTGAGTTTCCTTGCAATGTGGCATTGCGACAATAAGAAAACCCTGTTTTGGTGAGAGGTGCCGACAGCAGTGAGTATTTTGGAGGGTACTAAGTGTCAGCAGTGAAAACACCTGGGTGACTGCAGGTTTAAGCACATCTGCCACGGGTAACCAAACACGATGACGAACTTGGTGGAACCATGTGCAGTATGATTCATCATTTCATTTCTCACGTAAGCCAGATAAGGGGCTAAAGCCATTAGGGGAGAAAAATTTGCTCCTCTTTCTATAAATGTCTGGACTTCGAGACACTCATGGACAAGGTTTATCCCCCACGACACCGCTCAGCAACCCCACACTCCGACCTTGCCTGCCAACTGAGGCTCCTCCATCTGCCCGACCACTGTTTACAATTAACTGATGACTAAACGTGCTGCGATAGCGAGCTGCTCACTTAGCTTGCGCCAGGATACTGAAAATTCAAGTGCCAAGAGCAGAAAGAAACCTTTTGTCTTGGTTTTGCGTAATACGAGGTTGTAGCTACGGCTTCTCGATATTGCTATTGGTGATGGGGACAACAGCAGCTCTTCAGGAGTGAAACCACTGTGGAATTTAGATGCAAAAGTATTTGCTTGCATTCGGATAGACAGCAAAGCTGGGCAGGCAGGGCAAAATGAGTAAGCGTTTCCTGTATTTTCTGGTGTTTTTCTCTATTTAAGCAGGCCAGCACGCAGGTGTAACAAACAACCGTGGTTTAGCCACTGGTAAAAAGGAAGCGTTTCCTGCTGTCCATCTACCAGGGATCTGGTTTTCTTCCATGCAAAAGCATTTGCAGAATGTGAATGCTTTGTGCAGGGAACCACAGGACGAGTCCACTTCTTGATTCAGATCACGTAAAGAGGGATACAGGTGTGAAAGGGCCCGTGCAGTTGCATGAAGAGGAGAGAAGGTAAAATAGCACTTCTTAAAGCCAGAAGAAAATCAGTGCTGTCCTCCAACAGGTGTGTCCTTGTTGCTCCCGGGGAAGCCAGGTACACCCTACCCATCCAAAATGAAAAGGTTGTTCAGCCAGCAAGATTGCGTCCTGATAAATCAGCAGCACAACAAAAGGAAATTGGATTTTTTGTAACGCAGAAAGCTGTCTGGTCCTTTTCTTACTGTTACGAAATGTAAGGAAGGGTGAGAACACACAGTCTAATACAGACTTTCCTGTTCTTTTCTTGATTCCTGACACCTTTTGGCAAAAGACAGGGTTAAGATTATGAACTGAGACACACCAAAACCTTACGCTGTCTTGAGCAACTGTTTAGCTGCAGCTGAGTTGCACTAGTGTGCATACAAATTCTCATTTGCATAATTCACATTCAGTTCACTGTGACTACTCAGGAAAATAAACTAACGATGCATAAGATGCAAGATCTGGCTACCAATATGTATGGTGTTTGCTCCAGCATGCTCCAGAAAGAGTTACACAAGGTTATTTACAAATATACATCATAATTTCTAATCTTAAAGTATACTGTCTTTGAAGTTTTAGAAGCTACACAGGACCAGATCCAGAATTATGTAGGCATCTAACTTCTATTTAGATCCCAACTGATATCACTGGAGCGCAAAGCCTGGATGCTACTAAGGTATGAGCCTTAACAGTAGTATTGTGAATTCCATAGAAACAAATCACAGAATCATATAATCATTTAGGTTGGAAAAGACCTTTAAGATCATACAGTCCAAACATTAACCTAGCACTGCCAAGTTACCACTAAACCATGTCCCTCAGTACCACATCTACACGTCTTTTAAATACCTCCAGGGATGGCGATTCCACCACTTCCCTGGGCAACCTGTGCCAATGCTTGGCAACCCTTTCAGTGAAGACATTTTTCCTAATCTCCAATCTAAACCTCCCCTGGCGCAACTTGAGGCTGTTTCCTCTCGTCCTATCGCTTGTTACTTGGGAGAAGTGACCGACCCCCACCTTGCTCTAACCTTCTTTCAGGTGGTTGTAGAGAGCGAGAAGGTCTCCCCTCAGCCTCCTTTTCTCCAGGCTGAACAACCCCCATGCCCTCAGCTGCTCCTCATAAGACTTGTGCTCCAGACCCCTCACCAGCTTTGTTGCCCTTCTCTGGACACACTGGTAGTGTTAATGTTACCTCATTACAGTGCAATCTTTACCCCTAGTCATCCTAGGCCATTTTTTCAGATAGTGGAAAGAAGCTGGCAATGCCCAATTTATCTTATCCTAAAGCAGAGCCTTAAATTAGGTAGAAAATTCGTTCCAGAAGTGATTGCTTTTTTTCCACGGAGTATACAGGCAGCCTGGGATCACCAGCTCAGCTGTGCCCACCTGGCGGCCATCTAAAACCAGCAGAGATAACTCCACACAGCCTGTTGACTCCTGCCATCCTCCCTCTCAGTAGCACTGCCCTGGCCTTTGGTAGGTGCCCGTAAACTAAGACAAGTTTCAGGAGAATGGTCTGGAGGACCTGCTAGTGAAACACAGCTCAGGGACAGCACAGGCAATAAATTAAGCTACAGGACAAAAGGGAACCAATATTTAAGCAGAACTTGCTCGTCTTACCTTCAGTAATCAACAAAAATTCTGTTCTTGTGCAATAATCTTGATGAGGAGTTTCCATTAGAAGTTGCATTCTTTTAACGGTTTCATTAAACCAGTATGAACCCAAATGTAAACTCTTATTTATG
Source organism: Burhinus bistriatus (assembly GCA_013397275.1). Classification (NCBI taxonomy): domain Eukaryota; kingdom Metazoa; phylum Chordata; class Aves; order Charadriiformes; family Burhinidae; genus Burhinus; species Burhinus bistriatus. The sequence goes on from VYXH01008567.1 coordinate 11,356, forward strand.
TTTAGGTAGGATAATAGGATTATGTCAAAAGGAATTATAAATCAGTTTTTCTAATGTAAGTGTAAAAAATCACACCTAAGCACCTCAAATGAAGGTAGAATAAACTGTAAGAAACGTCCCCAGCTCAATTTTTCAAAAAGTAGGTTTGTTTAGTGTTGGTACTGCTGTACCTTGCCAACTGATTTCATCCATTTTCTCTCTTTGATTCATTCCTTCATACCCGTCCCTCTAGAAGGTGCAACAGTCTCTGATCAAATGTAGACATTAGACTCGAGCTAGGCACCTTCTTGGGCTCTCTGACCTGCCCCGGGAGAGGAACGGGCATGTCGGCAGTGTACTTCATCTCACCTGAAAAAAACATCACTGGATTCAAGCCCACAGCCCCAGTTTCTCTGCAGGGACTGGATCAGGTGTAGCAGTGGTCTGGAAGTCTACAGCACATAAAGCTGGTGGGATGAATCCCATTGTAGGCATCCAACCTGGAGTCCAGCTCAGCCTTCAAATCGATATGGCTATTCCATGCATCAGTGTGTTTAAAACTTTCCCATATTCATGGAAATGCTGTGTTCGCTCCCGAATTGGGTTAGCAGAGCTTTTCTGTGCTGTCTGGCAGGTTCACTTGCTTCTCCTCCAAGATCATCGGAAGCACCTGGGCCCAAATAGGCACTTCTTTAGATAAGCCTCAACCTAACATTTCCAGTTTCATATCAACTCAAGACAGAAAAACTGGTTTTGGAGGAACAACGGTATCTTTAAATAGCTCCGAAAACGAACACGATACAAAAGGCTCCCAGAGGTATGTTTGTGTAAATGTAAGCATATGTTTCTGCATTTGTTTTCATATTAATGTTATTTTAGTATCTATTTCATTGCTAGCATTCGAAAGGACTTAACAAGATACTGATAGTACACATTACAGTCCTCCCACGGGTTGTACCCCAACGTAGCGATAACGCTCTTCCAGCACTTTATGCATCAGAAACACTGATTCATTTGCCTTCGTGGGAATAGAAGGCAAAGAATATTAAATCAATAGCTATGCAGAGGGTTTTGTTTTTTCCGTTAAGTCTCCAAAATAAAACTGACAAACTGATTAAACGGATCACATCTTGCAGTTTCCAAAGTCTGTTTTATGGGCTAGTCCGTGATATTAATCAAATGCTGAGCCAGAAGAAAACATTGATCAAACCCAGAGAATAATAGAGTCAGACCCTTCACTGGTGTAAAATGGAATAATTCAGTATCTCCACCTCAGTTTATATTGGCTGAATGTCAGGTCCACAGGCTTTACACCAACAGCTCTTTTGAAAAAATCTGTGGATTAGACACTACGTATTTTCACTTTCCTATTCACATTATAGTAAAAGATTTAGACAGCAAGTTCTTTGAGGCAGGGATTTCCACCGCTGTCTACAACAGGCTGTGTGAATATATAACTTCCATATATTGGAGGAAAAAATAGGTTTTCCCACCCCCAAAAGGGTCGCTCTTGCTGAAGGCACCGGTCCCTGCACCTGTTTTCCATTGCACGCTCAGCGCGATGTGCTCATCGCTGACCGTAAAAACACGTCTCTGGGCTCCTCAGAGCGAAACCGCACGTCAGAGCTGTGGCCAGGAAGGAATTTCCCAGAGGTCTCAATGTTGGGGCTTTTTTTAATATTCTTCTGTGGTAGATGGCACGGTCTACTTCTAGGATCACCTGAAATTTTGCCAATCCCACCAGCTCACAAGCACCCGTGTTCACTCAGCAGCTGTTCCCCCCACCCCTGGGTGTCCCAGGTCACAGGGCATTTCCCCAAAGCCTAAAATACAGAAGAAAAACCACAAGTACAACGCAACAAGAAGAACAGAATATGAGAGGTGAGGAGCCCAAGGTACCTACAACAGGTAGGAGCTGTTTTTGCAGTCGTGCTTACTTTCATGCTATCTCACCAACAGGGTATCTATGTCCCTGCTACGCCTGTTATCTATAAAACCATAATCCCACAGACAGACCCCACGTGTCTGCAGTGTCAAGTAATATATTAAAAAAAAAAGCAAAAAAAAAGCAAGGGTGAGGACACCTTTATGGTCTGAGATCACAAGCGACAATTCAGAAGTCCAGATTTCCTCCTGATCCTGACTTATTTCCCTTTCCTCTCTTTGCCCCTTTTTGTAAGCCAAGTGCTTTGCTGTTGAACTTGCAGCAGACGTTGCCCATGAGTACCTCACCTGGGGAGATGACTTTTATACATAGGGCTTATATATAAAGGAACGGGTCAGGTCTAAGATCCATCTAGTCCAACATCTTGCCTCTGACAGTGGCCAGCAGTGGATGCCTGACATAAGAAAAGCCAATTGCACTGATATTTCCCCAGGATACCGCAGCTCGGGGCTGTTGGGTTGGGATATTTTATTGTAAGGGTAGATGTGGACCACGAGAGTCCATATAAGCCAGGAACTGCGAAATTTGGATTGCACTTTTTCATGCCAGGTTACTATTTAACCCTGAGCTAACCGCTTCTTAGCTCTACTAACTCCCCAGCAACCTTTAGCATTGTGGCAATGTAAAACAGTTGCAAAAGTTAGAAAGAACTAAATCCCAGTAAAGGTGCTGGCTGGGACCTGGCAAGGTAAGGACAGCAGCAGCGTGGGGGACAGCAGCAGGGTGAGGCAGGCTCCTTGTCACCTCCATCAGACGTTGAATTTCAGGATGGGTGCAGCCTCATGCACAAAACCAAATCAATTGCTGCCTCAAAAGCGTCCTGTGAGTAGTTTTACATAAACCTTTGCTTATGCTGCTCTTATCTCAGCACAATAGGATACATTCAGTGCAATAATTAGGAAGACAGATTCCGCTTATAAACATTTTCTGCTCTTGTGTATACTTTTTCCATTTTCGAGCCCTGTGGGGCCATTAGCAACAGGCCAGTAAATCTTCAAGATCTATTCCCCATATGAGCACGATCTCTGTAGTTTGCCAGGTTACAAGAAATATAATTAGGACTCCTTCACCTGACAGATTAATGAGTCGAACGGCAAAGGCCAGATAGCAGTAAATTAAACACCTAAACGCTGCAATCTCCGCACATAATATAATCATGAAGTAGCACATCTTTTGTAACGGCCTCGGCTGTTTGAACACATAAATTCTTTATAACATATCAGTTTTATGGAACTTTTTTATTGTGCCTTGGTATAAATATTTATACTCATAGCTTGCCTTGCCAGTAAATATTTAGCATTTTATTCTAAACGGTGACAGCCCCAGGTTTGTACACACAAAATGCGGCATGGATTTGTCACGTGAAAGCATTTAATGAGCCAGCGAGAATGTGCATTTGGCAATAATCACCTTTTAGAAGAACTAACAAATGCTCGACAAGCTGCTTGTTAAATCCTGTGTGCCCCCAGACTCGAAAGACAGAGCTCCCGACGTGGTGAAAACAGACACATCCGTCCGAGGCCAACGTGTTTGATTAGGTTAGATTAACACGCGCTTGTGGAGGAAAGAAAAAAAAACCCTGACAAAAAACCAGATCTCTGATAAAGTGCTTAATCCCGTTTCAAGAAGTAGCAGGATTATGTGATTTTAGAACCAAATTTAAAAAAAAAACACAACCTGATCAAGTAATTTTGTACTTGCAATGAGGTGATATCCTACTGATGCCATTGACAAAACTTAAGGGTTTTATTTGGGATTAGATACTGAATTCCTGCTCTCTCTAGGAATTCAGAAGAAAACAGGGTTCTTGCTTAATTCTTATCATAGTGATGCCTAAAAAACCAACTTAGAGCATGAGTTGATTTCTCACATATCTTACAGTTCCCCAGTATCTTACCATTTAGGTGTAAAAGAAGATGCAACAAGCTGATCCAGTGGATAATCATCAGCAAAGCTGCACGGTATGGCTAGAATATTAAAAAAAAGACTTGCTTGCAAGGCTCAGCTTTTCAGTCCACGTCTTTTGCAGCTACCCAAAGAGCCCCCAGCCCAATCACGCTTTGTGCGGGCAAGCTCTCCGCAAACACATACTCTAGCAACTCATTAGCTACCTCGATTTCCTTGGGGTGGGATTCATCTCACCTAATTAGCCACCGCCACGCCAGCGGTCTGCGCAGAGCCCGTCTCGTGGGCTCCACCCCAGCCAGGGGAGAGCTGGCCACCTCCCGAGAGCGATTTGTTTTGCCCAAAGACGGAATGAACAGCTCCGAGAAGGTGCCTCCATCTCCCCAGGGTCGTTAGCGGAAGGCCGAATGACGGGTTCAGACTAGACACCTAGGTTTTAGACAGCTGAAGTTAGGTGAGAGAAACCCTACCCTGCGAGTGGGAGCTGATCCCTCTTCCCCATGTGGCCGCATTGTTCTGCTCAACAAAAGGGTCTTTCTTTGGGGTGAGGCTCAGGATGGACGTCCCAACGAAGGGAGGCCAGAAGCACCTCCACTGGAAATTGTTTACAGGAAAAAGACCTTTTCCAACCCTTTCACAGGAAAAAGGTCCCTTCAAATTTCTCAGAAAAAAACAAACTCAAGCACAGCATTTAATTTCCAGGCCGTTCAGAGCTGGGTACCTCAGGGTATGCCTACTGGCCCCAAGGGCTCCATGAGAAAAATGTTGTTTGGTGTTCCTCCACCTACAAAGTTTAGGGGTTTACTAAGGTTATCACACATGCGGTGACAGTGTGTTTTGGGTTGACACACAGCAAAGCAGTTCTTGCAACCCTGCTGATACTTTTACCATTAATCACTGAATTAAAATAAAGCAATTCTACTAAAAAGCAGGAGGGTTGCACTTGTGTCACCCAGGCACGATATGAGCTAACATGGAATCATAGAGTCACCAAATGGTTTGGGTTGGAAGGGACCTTTAAAGGTCATCTAATCCAAGCCCTCTGCCATGATCATGTTGCTCAAAGCCCCATCCAGCCTGACCTTGAACACTTCCAGGGATGGGGCATCTCTGGGCCACTGGTTCCAGTGTCTCAACACCCTCAGAGTAAAGAATTTCTTCCTTATATCTAGTCTAAATCTACCCTCTTTTACTTTAAAACCATTGCCCCTTGTCCTATCACAGCAGGCCCTGCTAAAATGTTTGTTCCCGTCTTTCCTGTAGGCCCCCTTTAAGTACGGAAAGGCTGCGATAAGGTCTCCCTAGAGCCTTCTCCAGGCTGAAAAACCCCAACTCTCTCAGCCTGTCCTCATAGCAGAGCTGCTTCAGCCCTTTCATATCGTTGTGGTCTCCTCTGGTCCTCCACTCCAACAGGTCCATGTCTTTCCTGTGCTGAGGGCTCCAGAGCTGGATGCCATACTGCAGGTGGGGTCTGACCAGAGCAGAACAGAGGGGCAGAATCACCTCCCTCGACCTGCTGGCCACGCTGCTTTTGATGGAGCCCAGGATGCAGCTGGTTTTCTAGGCTGTGTGCACAGGCATTGCCAACTCATATATCATATCATATCATATCATATCATATCATATCATACCATACCATACCATACCATACCATACCATACCATACCATACCACACCATCAGGTGTTATCAACGTAACACCTCTGTAGCCCAACCTAAATTCACGTTAACCATAGCACAGCAGGCAGAGAGCCAGCCCAACATTTACAATGACTAAAATAAAACCCCAAATATAAATATCTAAAGGGCGGGTGTCAAGATGACAGGGCCAGACTCTTTCCAGTGGTGCCCAGTGACAGGACAAGGGGCAATGGGCACAAAGCGGAACACAGGAAATTCCATGTCAACATGAGGGAAAGCTTCTTTACTTTGAGGGTGCCGGAGCACTGGAACCGGCTGTCCAGAGAGGTTGTGGAGTCTCCTTCTCTGGAGATATTCAAAACCCTCCTGGATGCATTCCTGACCAACCTGCTCTGGGTGAACCTGCTTTGGCAGCAGGGTTGGACTAGATGATCTCCAAAGTTCCCTTCCAACCCCTACCATTCTGTGATTCTGTGATTCTGTTTCTGTAACCAGCCTAGCCAAAAATACAATTCGGAGATGCAAGGCTGAACAACGCAGTCAATAGTCTTCATATCTGAGTTACCCATCCAGATTTAATTCAATGTTGGAGACTTTGTTTCCTCTTGTGGACACTTGAGTAATGTCATTAAGTACTCATCACCTTTGGTCACTTTCTGCCTCCGTGACGGCCACCCCTTTGCAGCAGGAAAATTAAATGAAACTTGATCTGCAAAGCTTATGAGGCACTTTGGGATAGTGCAGTGGAGAGGGACAATTAAAGCATGTGATGAATTTTGCATGTGTTTTTTACCATTTGGGACATGAACTTCAGGAACGGCACACTGCGGTAGAGGGCTGTTACTGCCACGCGTTTGGTGCCCATAAAGCACTGCAGAGATGCTTTGCAGGAACGTGATGGTGTGGGAAGCGGATGGCTTGGGGTGGAATCCCTCCTCTTTCAGGGATGGATGTGCCCCTGTTCCCTGCACACTGAGGCTCCATGCAGCCTCCTGGGTGCTTGCAGCACCCTTTCAGCTCTTACTGCTGCTTTACTGAAGCCCAGGACCCCACTTTTGGAGGTGTTTCAGTGCCTGCTGAGGTTATCTAGTACAGAAAGCCACCTGGCTCCCCTTGATGCCACTTAGGGTAATGCCCTACCTCCATCAACGCCAGGTTCAGAGGCCACCCAGAGGCAAGTGGCTTCTTGTCCCTGGTGTTGGGGGGAGCTCACTAACCACAAGGTGAACCATCTGCTGGAGCCCAGTCAGAGCCAGAAACCACCGTGTTGCAGCTCAGAGCAGTATATAGGGGGGTGAAAGGGGCCCCAAAGCCCTGGGAAGCGGGGAGGGGAGAGAAAAGCAAAACTGGAAGAGAAACCCAGTGTGGGTGGGAGGCTTGGGGTTGGGTATGGGTAAGCGAGCAGGTCTCCTGAGAAACCCCTCAGACAGGCAGTGCTGGTGGGACGGGGGCCCTCTGCAGCCTGGGGATGCTCCTGGGGTAGTGGCAGTGTCGTGCCCTGATATGGCTCCTCGGGATGGGGGGGTGGCAATACGGATGCATCCAGAGGGGTTCACAGACCCTGTGCCACATCTCAGGGCGCTCCCTCAAAGCCACCACAGCAGCATGCGCAGCACCAGCAGGTGCTTTCTGAGTCAAGCGGTTGGAAAAGGGTGGGGCTATCATGAAGAAAGGCCAGTGTGGCCACCAGACAGGACGGCATTCCTGCACCGCATCCCTCATCTGCACCCATGCCCTGCAGAATCTGCTATGAGCATCCCCCGGCATCAGAATCTTCCCCGCCCCCCCCAAAACAAGCAGTGGAGATTTTTGTTGCCACGAGCCACATTTCTAAGGCTGACTTTACAAACAGCCCCTTCTGCCAGCTGCTAGAACAGCAAAGGGTGACCACCAGGATTTTAATAATCCGGCAAAACCAGGAGCTGAGGGAGGGCAAGAGGCCCAGAAGATCCCATTCTTCGGGGAGTGGGATTTATTCAGCATTTTGCTGAGTTCTTGTGAAATAAATACAACTGATGCCCAGACAGAGGTGTAAGGGCTGGCCTCTCCAGCAGCCCCCGGACAAGACGTGCCCTGCAAAACCCAGAGCAGCTCAGGTTGTATTTTGCTCCCCTTTGATGCCGGGATGTTAGCAGGTCGCGGGGCGGGGGGAAGGGGGTGGGGGGAAGGACGCGTGAGACCGAAGGGGCCTGTTATGGCTACGTCCGCGTGGGCGTACGGCGGTGGCGAGTCGTCGGTTTCGGTTTGCGTGAGCCCGTGTGAGCGCGGAGCCCTGCCTGCGTAGCGGCTGTGCAGGAGCGTGGGTGGCACGGAGTGCCTGTGTGTGACAGACGGTGTGGGTTTGGGGCTGCGCGGCCGCGGTGCGGATGGGGTTTGCCTGCGAGCATGTCCCGTAAATGCTTCTACTGTTAAGAGGGAACCATTTCATAACAACGAGGGGGGAAAAAAAAAAAAAAAAATTTAAAAAAATAATAATGCTACGTGTTGTGCGTTGGGGCGGGAGGCTGCAGGCTGGTACCCGGGCGGTTCCCCAGCCCGGACCATGCTGCGGCAGAGGCAGAACATTCCCCAACTATAAAGACGACCAGAACGTGCAGTTGTTCCTCCCTAAACCAAAAGCTTGTGTTTGGAAACAAGCAACGCTTTGTTATATCACCCTGGCTTCTGACCTCGGACAGCTTTAGACCAAAATGGTTAGTGTGCCTTTTTTTTTTTAAAAAAAAAAAGAAAAAAAAAAATCAAACAAATAAAAATAATCCCCTCCTCATTTCCATGAATGTGAAGAAGAATAAATTTTCCCTGTTTTCACCGCTGTCATTTTCAAGTAACTGCCAAAGCCAAGAGGGTTGCTTTGGACATGCAACAGCGCGACTGATGGGTGAAGTCAACCTCATTTCTCCTGGGCCCGGGGGCAATAAAACCTTCACGGGCTTTGCTGGGCAAGGGGGGACGGGAGGGGATCTTTCACTTCACAGCATGCCCAAGTGTTGGGACGGGATTAAGACATGGATAAGAAGGAGAGGGACAAGCCCTGCGAGCTGCAAACAGGCAAAGAAAGCTTTTCAGGGATGGCTCATCCCCATTTCGCTACCCCAAAAACCTCTCCCAGCGCCGGCCGTTTTATTCAGCATGAACACTGGAAACCGAGTTAATTCATAGGGTCTAAAGAAGATCACTGAAGCCCTGAGTACTGAAATATGCCTCATTTATCAGCCTATCTCTGTCTCCGTATGATCTACATGATAGGGATGAATATTAACTTCCTTTGAAGAAAATAAAGCGAAGCAGCCACATGTTTTACCTGGCAAACGTATGCAGGGGTGATTCATTCCAAGAACGCTCTGAAAAATCCCCACCTCACTTTTACCTCTAGGAAATTCCCTTTTCATGGGAATGAAAATCGCAGCTCCCACGCCCACAGATCGCAGGGCTTTGGCACTTCGAAAGGCTAGAGATGCTTCGCCGCAGCCTCGCTCATTGAGATCGCTCTGCAGCAAGCAAAGCACAAGCAACGCTTTCCCCTAAATGGATCATCTATTTTTCTTTTTTTTTTTTTTTTAACCAGCGCATTTTTACGGTGGGCTTAAGCAGCTTCCTATGCTCCTGTTGTTGCTTTGAATTTTTTTCCCTACTTTGGGTGAAACCCCTGCAGGGGGAAAAAAAAAAAAAAAAATAAAAAAGAGAGAGAATAAATAAATAATGAAGAAAATGTTTCTCTTTCCCTCTCGATGTCAGGAATGTATGGAAAGCTTTATAGGCTGCAGCAGTATTTTGACACTGCGCGCAGTACTGCTCCCCTCCCCTATTCCTTTGAGGTTCATCTTTCAGACCACAGCTCTGTTCCGCTGCCAACTCGTTGGAAGTGTTTAGTGACTGGAGAACTGTTGCCTGCTCTCTTCAGAACTTCACACTTCATTTTTCCAGATCCCTGCGAGCAGCAGCAAATATTTCACCAGCCTGGTTTGCTGGCTACCGCCATAAATCAGACTTAGGACCCAAAAAAATATCCAGGCCTGTCAAGGCATTAAGCTTTTATTTTCAGGCTGGATCCAGTGGTAAATGAGGGCTTGTATTTTTCTTTAAAACTGTAAAGGGATTTTAAGGATTGTCGTTGGACAATGGCCAGATTCAAAAGATACAATGCAGAATGTAACTGGTTAGGGGAGATTTGAAAAAGTCTTAAGTATGAAAAATGGCTTTTCTTAAAGGTTTTTCAATGAAATGTGAAGCCAGGCTTGAATTTCATAAAGGCTTTGGCATAGGCTGTTTATGAGGAAATCAAGCGGGAAAGCGAAGAGGACGATGCTCCTGAGCGTTTGAGGGGCTATTTGTCCCAGCCTGCCCCTTCATGTTCACCGGGCAAAGATCTACCGTGGCTATCACAGGCGCGACGGCTAGGAAAAATGTCTCAAATGGTTATTTGCTTGATATTGATTGCTTTAAAAGGTAGCTATAAAGTAGGAAGATGTAGAACATTGTGGATTTGGGGGAGTTTGCAAGGCAAAGATGCTCGGGAAACTTGCTCTTCACTGCCCAGGCCACAATTAGATTGCAGTAGGGGTTTTTTTATAACAGCCTCTTGAAGCAAACAACCCCAATTCCCTCAGTCTGCTCTTCATTACCCTAAACAAGCAATGAATAGAAACTAGGTGGGGAGTCTAGGAGCGGGGCTTGATTGCCAGCATTGTCACAGGCTTGCTCTGTGACCTTGCGCCGCTAGGATTCAGCAATCTGGTAGCTGTATACAAATTCTCTTTTTTTTTTTTTTTTTTCATGACAATAACGACCAAACTCATTTGCACAATTTAGCTTTAAAACATGCCGCAAAGCTTCCAGGCAGCGGCAAGCTGAACATCAGCAGAAATTGCCAACTGAAGGCGCTGTCACACGTCCCATGCCTCAGTTTCTCCCATACCTGAGAAAGGAGGAGAAGACTTGACCCAGACAAAGTGATGAAGGGTGGAAATGCTGCTTTTCCCCCATTGCTCCCATCCCACACCACCTCCTGGCTCAGCCCCACTGACCTGGGGAGAGCGGAGGTCTGTTCCCATTTTTGCTGCTTATTCCCAGCATTATCCGAAGCAGGTTGGTTTGTTTTTCCTGCCCTGGAGGGAGAGTTGTGACATCCACCACGGCAAGGTGTTTTGAGGACTAGCTGGTTGACACTTGCTTGGTGACAAAGCCATACAAAACTGTAACTAAATCAGATCTTCTGGAATTTTTTTTTCCATTGGGCAAGTATCCCTTCCCCAGCCTCAACAGTAGCCTACACCATCCTATTTTGCAGCTCCTGATACAGCAGCTCCGGTTCCTGGTCCCAAAGAAATTGAGGATAAGACAGTAGTTTTTGCATATTGTGTGCTTCTCCACTTCCCCTAGTGCCTGCAGCATGGGCTAACCCTGACGAGCGCCGGCACAAATATCAGTTACTCAACCCCCAGAAATGCCTTTCCTTCGCACCGTGCCGCTCGGAAATGTCAGCATCCTCCTCGTCACGCAGCTGGGGAAAGTTCTAACATGCATGGGAGTGACAGCGACTTAACAAATCACCTCTCTATCAGCTGAGCCTCTGTAACTGTCTGTGCACGTGCCCTTGGGCCACCTCCAATGGGAATTTATGTGATTTAGCTGAGCACGCGTTCACCGGGGGTTTAGGCTGTGTCATCGAGGCGGATGAAAGCACCCTGGCAGATCATCCCTGTCCCTTGGCCAGCCGTGAACGGGAAGGGATGACACCGCCAGCACTCCATCGCGTGTCTGAACCATCCCGTTTGCACCACCTGCTCCGGGATACACACCACAGATGGGCCCTGAAGAGCAGCTCTGCAAAGGTGTTTCAGTAACTAAAGGATTTCCACGGGATGCGAGTCCCCGGCTACTTTTGAAGAGCTGAACCTGGGTATATCAGGGCAGGCAGAAGTTTTGGCATACTGTTTGTGTCACGGACAACAGGCGCGCTCTGAGAGCTCTTTTTTCTGATTCATAAAAATTTCAAAGATTCCTAAAATGAGAGCAAAAGTATTGAAGCTATAGGAGAAAAACCCTTATGGAGCTGTACCCGGCCCTTGTTCCTTTTTTCCCTCGAGAGGCTGACTCCCAAGCAGATGGCATGCCTGAGATAAACTACATAATTTAAGATTTCTTTACACAGCAAAGACACTGCTCTCTGCACTCGCAGGAGATGGTCCTTAGGGTGCTCTTTGCGCATCCTGGCTGGAGGCAAGGGGTCTCTGAAGACCCTCCACCTCCCATGGTGAGCCAGGGGCATTCCCCACCGCAGGCGCTGCCAGCTCCCCTAATAAATACCAAAGCCTCCCCAGGTCCCTTTGCCTTGTCTCCCATGGCTGTGTCTGATCTGAATGGTTTCCTTTTACATTTCCCCGTCGGTGCCCATATTCTGCTCTGCTTATTGCTTGCTACCTCTCTCGCAAAATTTCCCACCTCCTCTGACCTTGCTACCGCTGCGTCTTGGGTGTTCTGTGTTTGAGGCTGCTTCAGCAGTAGGCTCCGAGTCAATTAATTTTCCAAATCACAGCTAACTCAGCGAGGCATTCATGAGCGGCAAGGTGGGGAGGCCAGCCGTACACCGGGGAAAGGAAAAAAAAAAAAAAAGGAGTTTAGTTTCCCAATTTAGCCTGGCGTGTAGCAGGGGTGGCCAGGAACCGGTGCTGGCTGCAAAGTGGGATAATTTTCCAGGTATGCTGAGAGCGCAGGCAGCGCACTCGGAGTAACACAGGAACAAAAGCACCAGCCCTTTCCCCCTGGCAGGATCAGACCCCCAGCAAAATTACTTCCTATGCCGGGAGCTGACATAAGACTCCACACCTCCAGGCAAATAAACACCTCTTCATTTCAGTGGCTATCTGACACGGGTGGAACAGAGGGCAGGTCAAAGCTTATAGCTTCTTTAAATTTTTAATAGCTATGAGCACACTGCTGGTGCTTAAGAAATGCGCTCGTTAATAACTGATGAGCGTGAAAGGGCAGCTCGGAGGTTAAGGTGGGCGGTTTGGTAGAGACTGGTTCCACCCTTGCCTCCACCGCAGACTTCTGGTGTGATTTGGGGGCAAGTCGCTTTATATGAGTGTAAAAACAAGTTCCCACAGGATGAGCTACGGTGGGACCTCCAACTGAGTCATCTCTGCTATCGCAAGTGCGTTTCTTCACCCCCCCCGATGCCCTGGGAGCAGGTTGCTCTTCTGTAGCGGAGGGGATGGTTACCCGACGCTTGCCACCAGTACCTTGGGGTAACAAGCACGCAGGGGTACAGCGATGGAGGAGAAAGCTCACGCCCTTGTTTACCCTGCAGCAACATCTTTGTGTGCCCACACTCCCAGCCGAGCACCGGTGTGGTCGTAGCAAGGGTAGGTGCATCCCCACCGCACAGCGCGGGTCAAAACCACAATCAAGACGTGACGCCATAGCTTCCATGCTGGGAAGCTACAAGCTGATTCAAGAAACTACACTTCTGAGGTCCACGCCATGTCTTTAAGGTGTTTAACCTCGTTAACTTGCCCCAAGCCGATTTCGTCCGACTGTGCTGCTGTGTGTTGGTGTGCAGACAGACTTCCCTCCGCCTCCGTCCCCCTCGCTTCAATAAGGTTAATAGCCCTCTCCTACCTACCAGATGGGTTGCAAAGATAAATACATCACAGACTGGGAAGCAGGCGGACACGCTGATGATGGGGTGCAGCTAAATGCTTTGGAAAGATAACAAAATGAATGTGCTTGGCCGCATCAAAAAAAAAATGGGACCCATTCTTCAGACAGAAGGCCAACAGGCATGGCTTGGCCATGTCCACGGTATTCAATTTAGCCTCCAGATCAGGGTGGTCATATCCAAACTGCCCGCTGGGAATGGTCCCTGGCCTGCGCTGGCTCCTGAGTCATGCCAGGCATTGTATGGGAGAGGCCAGGCCAAACGCTTGCCCAGGCCTCTCCTAACGATTCCACTAGGGCAAGTCCAGGCTAATAACAGACAATCAATGCATCCACTGAACTGTTTAATTTATTGGTATAAATGTCCTCTTTCAGACTGGCTTTCACCATTGAAATGCTTTTTCTTTGGATAAACATCTTTATTGTCATCTTTTCGTTGCCCATCATGGCTCTGTGCTGTGGACATTTGCAAGAAAATGCCAGTTTGTGCTCATGTGGCATCAATTATTTCATGTAATCTCTGCCTTCTCAGATGGACCACCTCTTTTCCCCTTCTCCCCACCTCCTTCCCTACTCTAAGAAAAACAAGCATGATTTTCATTAGAGGGTCTGAGAACCTCCTGCTCCTGCGCCCAAGTTCACCCTTGCTCCACCTGATCACAGTGGACCAGAGTAACTGAGGTCTGCTTTGGGGGAATTACCAAGCCTTTTTTGAAGTCGCTGCCACTGTGGCTCTTGGCAGTGGAGAAGAGCTTAACTGTGCCCATCTGATTTTGGGAGCCTCAGCACCGAGCCAGCTCACAGCCCAGACCCAGAGCAAGCCAGATCCTTCACACCTGCCCCGTTCCGCATCATTCCCCCAAACCCCAGACATACAAGTGGCTTGGTGAGGGACAAGGTAAATTTTAACCTGGTTTCCCCCAGTTTTCATGAAATTGCAGGAAGAGTGGATCAGGTTAAAAGCTTGAATTCTGTTTTCTGTTAATTTTCTCTTAAATTGCTTCACTTGTTGCATGTGAATGCATTGAGTTCCTTTAACGTGCCCTGCGCGAGAGGGTTTTTTTCACCTTAGCAAAACTCTTACTTGGTACCATCTATCCCTGCCTTGTCCCTGCCTGTTGCCTTTGCTTTCTCAGAGTTACCTCTTGCTTTGTCATATGGTTGGGCTGCGAGGAGGTACATCTGGACAGTCATGCCCTTTAAGACTGCAGTCTCCTTTTATCTCCCCTCGACTCCATCTGAGCCTCACACACAATCTTATTTCCTCTGGAAACCGGCTTTTGCAAGAGTGCCTGGGGAGCTGTGCAAGCGCAGGGAGCGTTGGCCACTGTGCAGGTGGCATGCCCCAATGTGGGCCTGCCTCTTTCACGTGAATTTATATATATTTATAGACCTCCTCCCTGTCTTCCTGAAAGGTGTTTACCTCTCTTTTGTATTCAAATGCACAAATGTAAACAACCCTTTGCGACAATCTCAGCTCAAATTGTCCACCTAGAGATGTCTGGCTGGGATTTTCCAAAAGATCCCATCCCATCCTTGACTTTTCTCCCTAAGTTGGCAATGCCAAGATGTTCTCATTTTCAGGGACTGTGGCAGGTCCCATCTTCCAGTTGGAAAGTCAAATTCACAAATGGTTTAGGTGGGCCTAGCTCTGTTGAGGTAGGTCATCGATGAGTAGGTCATCTCAAGCTTTTCAGCTCTTTCCTGTCCAAGTCCCATCACTTGTTGGGCCCCTTTTCTGCCTCTCTGCTCCCACCCTAGACATGACCCTTCCTTACAACCAAGCCCCAGCCTGCCTCCTAAATTCAGCATCACCAGTGGTCGCTCTGGCTTCTCCAGCACTCCCAGCAGCACAACCCAGTAACGGTCCCCAGTAACATGCCCAAGATAACCCTCACATGAGGTCAGAAACCAGTGCAGGCTAGTTAACAGCGATGCTGCACTAAGGAGGAGGAGGTGGTGGTGAGGTGGAGCAGATGCATTCACATAGCAGGTTGTAACACTGATAAATATAAATTGAGTTGCTATAAGCTAAGTCCTGGTCAGGCTTTACTTGTTCCAGTTAGTTTGGTATAAATATTGGATTTTGAAGCGTTACAACTTGATTTCTGGGATGGGGCAAGGTTGGTCAGCAGTTTTGTCGTAGTACCAGGAAGCCTCAAGGAAGAAGTGAAGCTAGAACCGGAAAAAAATCCCATGAAAATGGCTTTCTATCAGAAACTGTGCTTCAAATAAGCCTTCACTTCCCCCCTGCCCCCCCCCCGACCCCGACAAAAAGGCTTTGATGAAAAAACACACTTTCCTGAAACAAAAGAATTTCTTTCAGAAAAACTCTGTTTCAGAAGAGGATTTTTTATGTCACACTACAACTGCTCTTTTCTTTATAATGTAGTTGGGTAACTCTGATTTCCTAATGCCTCGGTAGTAGCGTAAATATAACACAGCAGAGAGATGAAGTCATTTGATACTGTGGCAAGATGTCAAATAAGACCTGGTACAGTAGATGAAATAGCCTATTTATTTATTGTATATAGTTTCATTTTTCAAAAAATAAACATTGAAAGCAGCTGTTAGTGCAAACAGCAGAGCTTATCTTATTCCTTAAATCAAAATCTACCCTTTTGGTGATGTCATATAACAGTTTGACTCTGACACGTAGTATTGGCATTTCCTGCAAAATGGAAATAATAAGACCGTGGGTTTTGCTGAGCGCTTCCTCCACACATACATAGACACGTGTTTCTCCTCCTACCTCCCCCCTGTCTGTAATCACTGCTCTGATGAAGTGTGACCAATCCAGAAAAAAATTATTATGTGGGATGGTGGATTCAATGGAAAAACATCATTTATTTTCCACCCGGCAAAAATCCTTTTTGTTACTGCTCTTTGATAAACCATGGTTTGTGTTCTTTTCACAAGCCTCGACAATGGTAGGCTGTGCCTTTTCATCACTCGAGCGCTTTTGCTTTCGGTCGCTCAGCTATAAATAGGAAAGTCTTTGTTCCATCCCCTTCGGATCACGGCTACAAACATGAACCATGGAGGACACTCGAGGCTTTCCATGCTTCTCGGTTGTTCTCCTGCGAGAAAGCAGCCGCACAAACAAACAGGCTGCTTTGTTTGTACTTTCTCTGAAGTCGCAATTTCTTCCACTAAATGTTTACGCATTCCAAAGTCGAGCAACTTGCCTTGCATCTTGGGAACCCAGCGCTGGAGATCTACGTTATTTTCAGGAAGATTTGGAGATGTATATTTAATGAGTTCAGTTAATGAGTTAATTAGCATGTTTTTTTCTCAAAGCTAAACTTTTGCTAAAATCAAAACACAGCTAGCATTTATTTTGGTGCTAATGGGAACATTTTCATAAAACCCAAATTTTGAGCCAGTAGAAGGAGCTTGGCTTGGCACATTTTCAGGAGAAGGGCTCAATCCAAAGCTCTTTGTAAAGTCACAGGAGTTTTTCCCTCTGTTTCAGCAAATTTCGAGTTAGCTGCCTAGTTTAGGTGTAGAATTTATAAGAGAGGGCAATCTGCCACTTAGGGTCCCCAGTGTCCTCAAGCCTGACCTGAAGGATCCATCTCTAGGAATTCAAGTCAAGGATAATGTTAATGGTACCTTCAGTCCCTGGCATGCCAGCCCTGGAGGCTGTTCTGGACATGGGCAACAGGCTGAGAGCAGAAGTAGCCCTTGAAAACCCTGATGCTTGGTCATGACTGGCTTGGCCCAAGATTGAACCACAGAGCAAGAGGCAAGAAATTTGTTCTTCACACGTCTTCACTGGGTTGCCAGCCTCCTCAGTTACTCATTTGAGAAGCTTTTTATTTCTCTTTCAGTTCAGCCTCTTTCTCTTTCCTTTCCTTTTTTTTTTTTTTTTCTCCAAACCCATCTGCGTTGCTATCAGACATTGTTTTTCTAAAAAACTTGGCATCATTTCTGAAGTTTTCCTATGTACACTTTCCTGTTCGTGTATTTCCGTCATCCAGGTATCATCACTCAATAACCATACTGTGGCTGTAATGCTTTTCACATGGAAGGAATTGTGTTTTATTGATGGCAAATGTTGTAATGCACTTTCATGTCAAGATGAAAATCTGAAAAAGAAACTTTTTATAGTGTATGCTACACGAAACCTCTACACTGAACCGAGCTGGAGAGAGAATATATTCAACTACACATATGCTATGACTATATATAGTAAATTAAACAGACCTGGCATGCGGGAATGGGCACAAGAAAACATCTCTACTGCAAAATTTTTAGTATGGGCACAGTCAAGTAGCACGGTCCAAAGCCATTTCCAGACATGTTAGCAAAGCCAATGACGACTCTGAGTATGCATTTTGGACACGGCTGTTCTCTTCTAGTGGCTAAGGGTACTTGGTGTTACGAATCTGACAAAAAAAAAAAAAGCGCCAGTTGGCTTCAGGACCAGAGCTTGAGCCCAGGCACTGTTTGGTTCATGTAGCTGCAGGATCAAGCCTACCATGGCCATGGGCAAGGACATCTTGGGAACATCATTGTCCTCCCTGCCACCTGATTTCTGTGATTGCAATAAGGACTAAATGCTGTGTGGGTCACTTTGGTGATGGTTTTATTTGGTAAAGGGGTGCCTGGTGAAGCCCCAGAACCTTACAGCAAGGTGTTTGGAGCAACCTGCTCCTCAAGGGCCAACCTGCTTCCATGGAGGGGCCAACTGCTCGGTGTGCAATGGGAGAGGAAAGCCAGAGCCTACTGAGTCCTTAGCCCAGAGAGAAATCAGGACAACACTGTCCAAAAAGTTGTGCAAGTAAAATAAATCCAGTCTTTGCTGGGGGTTGCCTGGGGATCAGTGGCTGCAGCATTTGGAGGGAGGAGCAAATGCAAGGGCAGCCTGGATGCAGCACCAGCTGTGAAGGATCTCTAGTTCACCAAAATCAGAGAGTTTCTCCTTCCAGCATCTCCACCAGCACTGCCTTAGCTCATTTCTGAGCACAGGCAAAGAAAAAACTCTTTCTGGAAGGCACATGTGCTGCCTTTGATGGGGGGGACCCAGGTGTGTGGCAGAGCCAGCTAATCCAAAATGCCTGCTTGGCGTCAAGGGGACGCTGCACGATGCAGCTGGGGCCAGCAGTGCCTTTAAGTTGTCATTACCCACATCCAACATGACTCCTTGCACAGCTGATTGATGTCCCTCCTCCCGCTGCTTTCGGAAACACACAGCCTGGCCAGAGCCCTCAGTTGGGTGCCACCTGCACCCAAGCCACAACTCTTGATATCGCCAATGCATGAATCTTTCTCTTGTGATTTTTTAGGTTCCCTCACTCTGCTCAGGACCGGGAATGATGTGGCTGAAATGCAGAAGACCCATCCTCAGACCGGGTTTTGTCCCAGTTTGGTACCCTGCTGCCACCTGCCATCGGCTCCCCTCCAATGGCCCCAACGTGAGCAAGAGTTGTCCCAGAGTGCTTTTAGCCCCATCAGAGCAGGAAGGTTCAGACACCTCTTAGGAAAAGCCTCCTGGGAGGTTTCCAGCTTGTATTTTTGCAAATGCAAAGTGTTTAGCTACACTTTGGGAAAGCATCCAAGTCTACGGCTGTTTGTCTGAAGCAGCCTTGAAGCTCTTTTGAGGTCAGATTGTCTCCCCAGCTCAGTCACCGTTTGTGCAGTTACTTAATGTTAGTGAATTTGCATCTGATTTATGTACCAGAGAAGCAAGATTACCACCCGTCCCAAATGCAGGAGAAACAGCCCTTCTCCCTCTTTCTCATTTGATATCTGGAGCAGTTCTCTGTTTGCCACTGAGAGGAAAACTAGAAAACTCAACCCAAAGCCCAGCAGCTAACGGGTCAGGTCTTGGGTCTTGCTCACTCATGTTGTTCACCAAGACCAATTCAAAGGTTCTCACTATTAATAATATGTGGTGGGCCAGTGTGTGGAGCTGACAATTTTTTACAAAAAACACTTTCCTCTTCAAAAATATTGCACTCTCACTGTTTTTGTGGACAACCATCAATTTAAAGGATTGAAAAATAATTTGGACTTCAACACCCAGAACTATTTTCCAACCATGAGGTGTATGAAATCTACTGGTTTTTGCACCTCCTCATGACGCAGCCTGCAGGGCAGATGCCTCCAGGCTTCCTCTGCAGTCAGGGGGGAGAAATGTGGTTCTAGAGCATAATTTATCTCATGCTAAAGAGGGCAACTAAGCCATTTCAGATCAAAGTGTCACTTTCCCTCTAAAGGGAGAAAACACAGGGTAACTAGCCCAGATGTAGAAATCTGTCCTGATTTAGGCAAGATAATCCCCGTCCTGCCTCTTTGGGCACAAGCACTGGTCCATTTGCAGCAGTTCTTCCCAAACAGTTTATACCCACCTTGGGCTGGGATTTGGGGGAATGGCTGCTATGTGTAAGCATTAATTAGGCAGTGGTACAGGTCCTGGAAAGACTCACACCTGGCAAAACCGGGATGGAAACGCACTCCTGCCTCCTCCCAAGGGAACATTACCATTGGTACACCAGCTCTCTTTCCACTATATTTTCTCCCAGGCTTCATAAATCTCTCTTTCCTTTCCACACCGCAGCCCAACGTCAGGAGGTGTGAATGCTCCTGTTTGCGCAGCCAGAAGGGAAAAAACAGATTTCCACAAGCTCAACTTTGCTAAGGCAAATGAACTCTGTGTGTTAGGAGGTCAGCGTGCCAGGGTGGGAGTCCAGGTAGATGTCAGGAGCGCAAAGGACAGGCCAAAAGAAGCCCAAAGCGTGCAAACACGTAGCACCCAGACGGGCAATCCTGATAAGGGAAAAGCTGCCTGCAAACAACTAGCAGAGCTAGGAAGAAAGATCTACTCTCACTGTGTATTATTTTCCTATCTAGAAGTTTGGGCTACAGCAAAAAACTTTAGAAAATAGCCAAGCCTACTTTAACGGTTAGTTGTTTTTTGTGGACGGAAAGAGAGAGGTCGACCTTTTCTCTGAAAACACCCCACCCGGGGTTCCTGGAAGAGGCTGAAGTCTCTGGTTTCTACAGTGGCTGCCTCTTATCGAGGGCTCAGTCTGGTGTATGACTCCAGTTTTAGCTCAAGCCTGCAGAAGGTCTGAGGAGTAACCCCAGGAGAAGGGCAGGGTGCGCATGGATGCACAACGTTGTTGTCACTGGTCCAAGAGTATCATGTTCCCAAGGATTCGGAAAGTGGGACTCTAATTGTTTTAAATGGAGCATCTTCCCATCTTGCTGCCACACTGTTGGGACTTTTCTTTTAAAATCTTATTTCTATCCTATTCTGGTTTCTAGGGGTTGAGTGAGAAGAGTCATCCTCTCCTATTTTTTAGATGTTTATGTTCAACATCCTGAGTTTATTCATAGAGCAATGAGCCTGCCTTTAAAAATCAAGGCCAAATCTAGGTCAAATCTGATAAACATTTTATCCTTTGCTCTGCAGAATCAGAGGGCTCAGGCACATGATCGTGTCACTGCAGCTCAATGAGTGACACCACATCAGCTTCACCGCACCAATGGGCTGTGCATGCTGAGCCGCAAGGATGGGACCAAATGCATTAGCTTGAAACCTCTTTTACTGGGCTTTCACCAAATGTGTTTTATCTCACGTTTGCGGAGAGTTACCATTTGAGTTGCATTATTTCAGTGTTTGTGAGCCCAAAGCTTTTTCACGAGCTCTTAATTTTCTATGCAAGAGAATTTCTTGCAGTATTTAGAAAAGGGACCAGGAAACATGGCACATTTATAGCTGAGCCTATAAACCAGGGCTGGGCAGTGCTGGTCTGCCCGTTGTCCTGTTTGGGGGCCCACTGGTGCGCAGTGACTGTATTTCCTTTGAAGGACATCCAAATGCAGAGGGAAATGCTCCAAGATCCAATTTTCTCCCAGCAAAAGAGTTGGGATATGGCAAAAGTGCACCCAAGCCACAAATATTTTGATGATCAGACAGGAAAAGGGCGTTATAGAGCACTTCTATTGCCTACTATAGACTCAGTCTTTGCTATATTCTAGATAGGAAATCATCTCGTCCTGTGAACACTGAAGAGCTGCTCCAGCCCTCAGTATACTTAACCACGAGGCAATGAGCTCAGAAGCCTCCTGAAACTATTTTCAACAGAAACACAGACACATGCACTTGTGTACACACAGGCACACTCAAGGGCTATGGCTATGTTACCCTTTAGAAGCCAATTAGAGATTTGAAAATGATTCAGACGCCAGGATAACGTACATTGGAAAGGCATTGTACCCTTGGATCCTGGGATGAAGTTATTCTATAGACATGATTAAACCCTTTCCTATTACTGTAACAAGCGGTAAAGTTTTGTAGACAGTGGTTCAGTTTGAAGCAATGAGCTTCAAGAGAATGGGTGGGTCAAACTTGTTAGAAGGCCTTTGAGTCGCCTGTTGCCTTAGTCTAGGCCTAAAATATAGGGTCTGTAAAAATACGGAAAGAATAAGAATACTCCCGTAAATTTGAAGACAGGTCATTGCACAAAGAGCAAACCAGCCTTGTTGAAGGGTACGGGAGCTTGCTCTTCTGTAGTACAGCGTGTCTTGGTTGTCTTCTTTGCTGCACAATAAAGGTTGCATCCAGACCTACGCTTGGACAGAAACATGTCTGCTATCTGGTGAGACGACATAATGAAATTGGTTTGAATTCAGGAGTCCTGAAATTGCTGAGTTTCACTGAACTGGGACTGGCCATGGGATTGAAAAGTTACAGGCAGAGGGACAGACAGACATTGCCCTTGTGTCCACGCACAGCACAATCCCAGGAGTTCTGTCTCCTTCTAAACGTGGCTGCAAATTTAAGTTAAAACCCCCAAGAAGTCCAAGTTAAACCTTTAAACTGAAAGGAGGACGTATTTCCTTACAAAATCACTCACTTTGTCTACCTGGGCTTTGTGTTCATAGAGCTCCCTTCTTATTCATGGAACAGCTCGAAGCAGCAGCAGCTATTCATAGAAGTTGCTTCTATGCATGAGCCAAACAAGGCAGTCAGGATGCGACCATCCAGATGAAGTTAGAGCAAATAAAAGGCAAATAATGAAACTAGATTCATGTGGTTCAGCCCTTTTCGTCTCCTATCTTCAGCATCTTTGCGACACCGCTGTGATGGCTGATATGAAAATAGGGGGTCAAAGTGTCAAGAAAACAGAGGTTGTTTCCTTCACATCGAATATGAAAAGTAGTATCTCCCAGCTTTCTCATGGCTTAGCCTCACCCGGAGAGTGGCTAAACTTTGTTCAGGTGGGACCGAGAGGTGCCGGCTGCAAGAGGGAGGCATCTGCAGAACAACGTGTCGCACCCATTAGCATGATTCAAAGCCTGGGACACCTCATTTTTCCTGGCTGCTCTGCTTTTCTGCGTTGAGCAGGAGACTATATAGCATTTCTTCCGCTCCAGGAAACATATGCAAAGACTTGTCAATAATGGCCAATGCACCAGTTATTCCCGACTTATCTCCTGGTGATGGAAAAGGTCTCTTGGAAAGATCTGCCCCCTCTACGAGCAACCCAGTGACCATGCAGTTTGCCTTGTTCTTGCTATTATGGGGCTTAGTGCCGAGGCTTCATACTGAGAAACATGTACAAGGTCACAGACTTAAAATTCAAGCTGATGGAGTCTAAGGATGTAAACTGGTTGAGAGAGAGACAATCAGGCTGGGGGAGGGAGAGATTTTTGAGGCAGTTGATTAGATCAACCGATAAACTGTGAGCTCCCAAAAGCAACTGCTAAAGGCTAGAAGGACCGAAAAAAAGACAAACTGTGTATGACCTCTAAGTCCTGTAAGAAGAAGACCAATGCAAGATGAATCTGAGAACTGAAATTCATACTTGTACTAGATAGTAACCATTATGGATACAATAGAAATACTGCTTTTATGGCACTTAATCGTTACCCTCATCTCTTCCACTGCAAGGTCACTTTCTGCTCTACTTTTATGTCTCAGATAATTTATAAAATTACAGTAAACTCAGAGCAATTTTTCCCAGTTTCTCCAGTTTCTTTTTTTTATTTAGAGTTTTAAAAATGACTTGGCCAAGAACTTGTCATTTTTTCTAGCTGTGTTGGTTGGTCTACCAAAGATATTGCTTCGTCTCACTAATACTGAGTGAATTGGTCTCCAACACCAGCAGTATCAGACACTGGAGTTTACAGAGGGGCAGTGGGATACATTACAGGTTGAAAGACCACACCACTGACTAAAGGAGAAGAAGTCTTCCCCCATCTTCTGAAGTCTTCAAAGCTATCTGGAAACCTCCAGTCCAATCACATATACAATTTTGGGCTCAGGGTGTATGGTCTAGCTGGGGTTCTGCACACAGGGGGATCCCAAAGCACTGCTCTAATGAAGAGGATAACATTAACAACTGTCAGCATCGCCACTACTTAATTACCCAGATGACCTTCAAATCTGTGTATCTAGAGGCCAAAATTCTTCATTTTCCTAGGAAACAGAAATCCATTCTGCAAAAAAAAAAGCGTGTTTTCCCATGCAAAACCAGAGGCAAGTCCCACCTCTTCCTCAGCACTCTCTCACCATGTTTTCCTTGGGAGGGCCAGTTTGCCCTGGCTCACACACACAGATCCACAAACACCACCAGGCAGAAGGTGCTGATCCACCCACATGTACAGAAGGCAAAACCCTCCCAAGCCTAGAGGTGCATTTTAGGGTGCTTCTCCTAGCAAGGAAGCTGGAGTTTTCTTACGTTCCCTTTTTAAATTTTTGAGTATTACCTAAGTACTACGATACTGCATAAATACATACATAGGGGAAAAAAAAAAAATCTATAAACTATTGGCCCTAATCCTTAAATCTCAGCAAATTAGCACTTGACTTAAGGAGATCACCTTTGAGCACACCTCGAGCCAAATTGTTTTCTCTTGGTCATCTGCATGGTGGAGGATATCCGTTCTGGCATCTAGCTTCAGTTTCCAAGTTAACGGTCTACACTTCCCATATAGTCTGTGAAACCTTTTTAGGGCAATTTAGGGATTACGTTCCAGCTTTAGGAAGGAATTAGTCATTGCCCCCAGCCCTGAGCTCCCTGGGAGCTGTGAGAGGTCATCTGGCAGGTGAGAAGTCACGAGATAGGAGGCCACAGCATTCAAGGCTCTGCTTCCCACCGTTATCTTTGCAGAAAACATGCAGATGGCTTTTACTGGCTACAAAAGGAAAACCAGCAGGATTTGATCCTACCATTTATTACCTAAAGCAAGTCATTCATCTGTGTATCTTACTAATAAGGTTTTTAAACCTTTATTGTGAACCCAAAGAGGGCAAAGTAGAGTGAGCAACTATAGCATCTGTGGCAGAAAAAAAATTCCTAAAACTCCAAAGCCCCTTTCTTTTTAATTGGAATTGGGATTGACCTGTTAAGGAGAAACATCCTTACTGGCAAGGTATTGGCCTTTTCCAGAAAAATGGCGTCACAGCCTTTCAATTCTTTGAAATTTGCCTTGTCACAAAAATTAACAGATGGGTACATATTCTACTAAGAAATACCGATTTCTTAACAACAGCTGTAAAGCAGCCAAAAACCCTTGGAAGAAAAACAATAACTGCATTTTAAGCTAAAAGAAGGAACTAAACAACAATCACTTTTCCCTAATAGAACAGGAACTGCAGGATTCCTAGTAAGATCAGCTCCGTATATATTTTTACCCATTTCTGATAATATTTCAAAAGCCATCCCTGACTTAACAAGGCGGTAAATACAGAGGCCAATTCATATTGATATTACATATTGTCACCAATACCTATCTAAAGCATTACACAGCTTTTTTTAAGTACCCATCACTTCTGGGCACTCGAGAAGAGAGGGAGCTTAAGAAAACATTCTCAAAAGTGAATTACTTCTCATTCTGAGATGCAGCTGAAAATTTGATTTCCCCCTTTCTCGTATTGCATGTGGGTGTGGGTGTGTTTCTGAGCTTCACGTCTTCCGCCTTTGAGGTTCCATTTCTTATTTGCAGTTTTGGTGGCAAAGAAGCACTGAGGAAATGACTTTGACACTTCTTGACAAGGCCTGAGGTCTGTGGTCATTCTCATCTCTAGCAGGACACCTTTGCAAATTCAGTATTATGTTTTTCTCTGCCGGGTGCCCTTTTTCAGGGGTCTCGAGGGCACTAACCAGGCTGCTATAATATCCCCTCATTTTGGTCTGCAAGACCAGTGTGGGGCTGAAAGGACACAACGGGACGGGAGAAGCCCTGCACAGACCGGCGATGGGCTTGGGCTACACATCTAGGGAAGGGATGGATCCCTTCGTGCAGCTTGTATTGGCTCTCATGGGTCAGGAAGGGTTGATAATTAAAATACTTTAACACGGCAGTAACTGAAATTCCAAAAGGCCAATAATGACATTAAATCTGGCAGCAACTTCAGCAAGTCTACACTTCCCCAAAGTGCTAACTGGATCCGATTTTAGCTTTGCTTTTCGACAGAAAGAAAGAGACAAATGCAAGATCTGAACACTGACCCTAGACATCCAAAACCTTCTGGGGGAGCTGGAACAGGGCATGCCTGCAGGACCCTACTACTTCCGGAGGAAAGCCAAGATCTGAGCATGGAGATTTGCCTCAGAGAGAACTTTTGTTTATGGCATGCGTTCATTTATCCATCTTCATCAGGGTTTCGCCCCCCAGCCCCAATGGGATGGGTGCAAGCCCCCACCAACTGGACTTGAACAGACTCAGGGAGGTGCCAGCGGTTCAGGTTCGGAGGAGCTCCTCCTCTGAACCATGGTCTGCTCAAGTACCAGTGGTTTGTGTTTTCCTGTCTCTAGGTTGTCACGCTGCAGATGACCTAAATTGTCTCTCTATTTTTTCTTTTCTCTGGATGGTGAGGTCTGATACAGCCAGGTGTGTCTCAGCAGCCAACTGCCCCGGCATGGGACACGCATCCTCAGCCACGAGCAGAGCATCCTCTTTCCATCCTTCACCACTGGTGCTGCCAACACAGAGCACGCGCAGGGTCTGTCCCTCTGTGCCGCACACACCTGGGTCAGTAAATCCAAGAGACGATAACCAGGTAACGCTGCAGTTCATCAGCATGTTGTCTGCTGGTATTTTCTGTCATGAAGGAGCTGGTGAGCTGCTCCAGGACAGAAGCCCACAAAATGCCAGGTTTAACATGACTATGCCCCCAAAAGTATCTTTTATAAATAAATGCAGAGCACAGAAAAAAAATATGTCTTTGCGCCCTGTTAAACGGAGCAATCAAAATGAGTTCCTAATTGGAAACTTATGAAAATAGCAAGTGGGGGGATCCTCTTGGTCAAGCGGAGATGGGGAGGTTTGAAACGGCACGTACAAAACCTTCCCTCACTGGCAAGGGAAAGGGTTGCACAAGTTCTCCGTAAACATCTTTATATGCAGCCATTAGTCGGCAATCCTAAACATTGGATGAGTTCTCCCTGTCGTTTCACAATGGCTTTTTTTCTGGTTTCTAGGAACTGTTTTCGAAGACTTTCGTTCACCATATGAGAAAAATGTCTGAACATGGTACACAGTCAGTTCTTTTTTCTCTTGGACGTAGCCCCATTACAGAAATACAAAATACTACATCACCATGTACCCTACTTTTCTCTAACACTTTCCATCCAATACCTATAAGCACATTAAAAACATGAGTGATTTTACTGTGATTTCAAAGATCCCTGCCTGGAGGGAATTGCAGTTTCTGTGCTGAACATAAGGGAAAGTTGATTGAAGGGATAGTGGGGGGAGAGTAAGAAGCATCTTAACACCCAGTACAATGCCTTATAAAACGACAATCCCATCTCTATCTAGTACAGACAAATAAAATAGACTAAGGAACGAAAACTGGACGGAGGAGAAAGTACAAAAAAAGATGGAACAAAGATGCCATTTCAAATCCCTGGCCCCAACTCAGCATGTAACCATTTTCTATGGCAAGGAGCAAGTCAAGCAAATTCCTCATCGACTGGTACTTTCTACAGCTCCACAAAAGTCAAAGGCTGTGGATTTTGCAGCTCTTTAAAGTATAGAGGGAAATCCCCGCCAGCGCTGCTCCAAATCCCTGAGCGGCGCAGGAATTACTGCCCGACACGCGGCGCCCGATCAGCAAAGGGACAGAAGCAGAGACTGGATTTTCAGTCCCGACTTCCAAGATCTTGCCGCCAAACGGCGTTACAAAGAAAGACCTCTGGAGATTTCTCATACTTTTTTTGGCTTATTCTCCTGGTGTATTCATCTTAACAGGAATCAGCTGTTCTCCTTCTCACTTATACAGTATCTGCAGAAGAGACTTCAGCATCTGGCCTGGCTATTATTAAAAGATGAGAACATCCTGCTCAGTTAGGAGAACACCACTATTGGCAATAAAAGGACAAAGATCCTTTGCATCCAGGTTTCCTGTGATCTGTCTGGATTATCTGGGTTTTTTTTTTCCCTTCTGCCACGGCCTTTCCTTCCTATTTCCTGACATTTGCTAACCGGCCTCACAAACCCTGGAGCAGGGCTAAAAATTGTGCTTTCCTGGGAGAAGCTATCTCACAGCATTTGGATGCAGCAGCATCATTTTCAGCTACTAAAGGACTTTGTTTTCCAGCTGCGGAAATTAAAAAGTAAACAAGCTGGGGGGTGTGGGGCTGCCTTGGTGTTTCGGCTCCGACATCATTTTTAATAGCGCTCTAAAGTCCCAGCCTGGAGGAATACAAATGCAGGGGTGGAAAGGAGAGGTCACGAAGCACTGGACTCCTATAGATGTGCAACAAGGTTTTAGATCCTTACTGTACCCTGTGTGCCCAAACCCAGAGGCAGGGAAAAACCCAAACCCCAACCCAGAGGCTGGGGGAGAAGTCACCAATTGCACTTTGGCAGGTTGGGGGAGGACGTTAGGAGAAGCACAGGGACGGGATGCTCTGCTGAAGCCCCGGCTCCATCTCCACACTTGCAATGTTTCAAGACTGACTGGTCACAGCCACACTGAACGGATCTGGTGGGGGTGGTCCTGTGTTGAGCCTGCCTTGGACCAGGAGACCCACGGAGATGCCTTTCAACCAGCATTTCAGTGACCCTTCACTGATAACACCCACATTTACAGGTTGAAAAATGCCGGAGTCCAAAAACGTGGGGCTATTAATAGAGGGCCTTCAGCTGATCTCTCCTGGCGTAATCACCATCTGAATTTGGCCTCGCGGTGAACATTAATCATCGGCAAGTTGCTGCGGCGTATCAACTTTAACATGGGTTGTTTGCTTTTCTCTAAGTGTTGGGACATCCCGCAAGCTCCAGCTGCTCATCCCGAGCGAGCTGCCGGGAGGGAGCGGCCAAGGGCTGCCTCCACGGATTGCAGCGATCTCTGCTTTTCTTCCTGCCCCACCGCAAATCCCGAGTAAATCTGTTGAGACAGCACAACTTGGCCTTAACTCCGCATTGTTTTCTGACCAGATCAGCAGTCTGGAAACTGGGTGAATTTTTCTAAACATGTGGTTTAGAAATGTGCTGTTTCAAAGGACACTATCCAATGGTGTGAGACCAAACATTGGATTTGTAGTAAAAAGAGCTAAACAACAACAACAAAAAAAGTTCAAAGCTCTCTATAAACACCGAGTCCATGGGACATCCGGACAAAGTAGGGAAATAGTAAATTCCCTTTTCTATACTTAGGGAAACTGAGGCATAAAAAGAGAAGTCCAAAGCTGCCTGGAGAATCACAGACGATGCTGAAACTTCCCAGCTACAGAACAAAAGCTAATTTCTCTCATCTTTACAAGTTCTTACAAATATAGCTAGAGGGATTTTATTTTATTCTCTCACCCCAACTGCAGTAGGGTAATTTAAGTCCATTTGTTATTTAGGTAACACGGTTGACATTAGGAATGCAGGTTGCATCTACCCTAAGTAAGACATGCCATTAATGTGCATGAAGGTAGCAGGGCAGGCCTGAGAACTTCCATTTTACATTACGTCAAAGGTCCCAAGTTACTTTGTTTCTACTCCATCAGATCACCAGATGCTTTTGGAAGTTTAGGTTTTGTTCTCTCTCTTTCTATCTCAAGGTCTTATCTGTTACTGGGGCCAACAGCTTCCTATTCCCAGAGGGTAGATGCCAACGTCCCCCCGTCCAAGGCCATATAAGTATCACAGAGACCCCATGGGAACAGCTCCATACATCCCAGACCGACACTGCACCAGCAGATCTACAAGGAAAAGATTATCATTACAGAAGGCCAAAGACAGCCCTTTTGAATGCTAAATATTTAATTTTTTTGCTTTAAGCTTATGCTAAAACTTTGCTTCAAGATGTTGAGTAGAGATGCTCAACCTGCGCCCAGTATTTTATCTGCCACAGTCACCCCCATCACCTTTCCACAGATTATGGGTTTCTCATGGATTTGCTTATAATTTTAACCCATCCCAGAAATATTTCTGGCAAATAATGCTCTTGGGCTGTTCTCTGCAAGCGTTCAGCCAAGTGGTGAGTGCCTGAGCTGGAAAGCTGGTCACCCACCCCGCACCGTGCCCTCTCCTGCCCAAATATATGGTCTAGAGTGACCCCCCCCAAAGTGCTGCAGAGCACTGCTGTGACTTACGCAGAGCATTGGCCATCCACGAGTGGTCGCCCAGGGGAAGGATTTCACCTCAAAATACCCATTCATTTCCTCCTGACCACACAGAAGGTAACTAGATGGTACACGTCAATCCTTGGATATATAACTGAGGTTATTTCCTCCTTTTCTCCAGTAAATAGCTTGATGAATTTTTTTATTTGGTGCCAGCACAGGGATTGGTGCTGAACCATAAAGTCAGACCCTGCTCCTTCTCTCCCCCACCTCTCCCCAAGAGCTTGTTTTAGGCACAAAGAAGTCTGATTTAGGCCTGTGGCTGCCAGCACGTGGCTGCCCTGAGCCCCTCCGGTGTTGCTCACAGCCACAGGAAATTAAAAAGTGAAAACTGAGGCCAGCAGGGAGAGGCAGCGCGAGATGCTGCCCGCCGTCTGCACGCTGCGTGGGACCGGCAAAGGCCTGACTCCAGCAATCCAGAGTTGACGTTCAACCCTCACAACCCAAAAGCAAGATGTTATTTATTGACACCCAAAGATGAGGAAGACAACGGTCGCCACCCTTGGTAGGAAGCTTCTTTAAATCTTATCTCCTAAAAGTACTCGGAGTTTCATCTGCCCCCACCACTCCACATCTCTCCGTATCAGGCAGTCCTCCATACTGACCAGGGCTGGTGGTTTTGCCTCAAGAGTGGTTGGTTTCTGCCTAAGGCGAGAGAATGAGAGTCACCTTCTCAAGCTGCAAAAGGGTAAATGAATCAAAAAATCAAAAGCAGCACCCCCAGCATGATGTACGATGGGAATTGCTGTACTGGATCAGAGCGGTGGTTTGGCTCTTCCAACCCTTGTTCTGACCATGTCTGACACAGATATTCCAGAGAAATGTGCCCGAAACCAACAAAACATAGAAGGAACCGTAACTCCTCAATTGCCTGCCTATGTAAGAAATTCATCCCGTCAAACCTCTTTATTCAGATTGGTTTTAGCTGAATATGTGTTATCCTTAGAGTCACGCGAGAAGTTTTTAGCTTAAACAACAACCTGTAGCAGATAGCTCCTAGCCTGACTCACAGGGCCATGGGATAATTTGGAGGGGACCGTGGGAGGTCTCCAGCCCAACCTTCTGCTCAAGCAGCCTCAGCTCTGGGGTCAGAGCAGGTTGCTCCATGCTCTACCCAGTTGGGACCTATAAACCTCCAAGAACAGAGGTGGCACAACCTCCCTAGGCCCCTGTTCCACCACTTCATCATACTAAATACTGAAAAATTGTTTATTTCCCTTTATGAGCATCTGGATTAAGAGACCTTGAAGGCAAGAATGTAATGAACGTCACCCTGTGCTCTGACTAGCGGAGTTAACCTGTGTACCAGAGGGCAGCAGAAAGTCTTAATACTAATTTTTGTAGCATAAATCCCCCCAAAATGATTTATATAGCAATTACACCACAGAGCATTGATTGGTTTGCTGGGTTCCTCACTCTTGCATAAAGCTTCTTTAAAATCAGGACTCGGATTACAGGCTGGAATGAAAGCACCTTTGAAAATCCCCAAACATTATCTCAATCTTCAACCACCACGCAAGAAATGTGTAGGTCCATGATAAAGCCAACGGAGCTCACAAAATCAGTATTAGCGACATTTAAACTTCAGAGTTAAAGGTTTCTTGAAATGACCAGAACCACATGCCTCTCTGTGCTACTATTTCTCTTGTGCAGACTCAAGAAATAGCTAAAAAGGACAAGAACTTACTATGAAACCAGGCACAAGCTTGCAAACAACTCCTGTCCTCTCCTCTCCTCCTGCAGACAGCCTTGGGTGAACTTAACCTCACCTTCATTAGCTGCATCTCCTCCTATCCCTGACATTAGGCTGGAGGAAAAATAACCTCCTCCCCCAGTCTCCTCCCTATCCATATATCTGTTGCTGCTTGGAAACTGTTCTTGCCACAGGTCATGCAAATCACAAGATTATCTGTAACTGCATTCCTCCTTCTGACCAGGAAGAGGTGGGGATAGCGCAACCCCCATCCTGGAAAAGCACCATAAACCCCAATCCCTCCCCCCGTCCCGATTTGGAAATCTCTCCCAGCTTTTCCTATACTTCAAGTTCTGCCCACAGCGCCGTAGCACCAGACTGTCCCAGCTAATGTCAGTTGTTAGGTTTCAGAGTTAACGATCTAGCAAGACGAATGGAGCGGTTTGCACTCCTCTGAGAAAAACAGGGTTTCAGAGTTTGCAGATTCAGGAAAAGAAGCAACATCTGAGATCAGGTTTAGAAGGTGTCCTTTACCACCCATAGGCCTGGAAACTTGCTTTCTCTACGTAATCGAAAACTTAAACGCTGCAGAAATTGATAGAGCCACCGTGAAAGGGCCAGTACTGTGTCCTACCGTGTACTTACTTTACCCTGCCTGGTGCTAAGAGGAGACAGCGGAAGAAAAAGAAGCATAGAAGAACAATAACAAAAAAAAAAGCCATTTTATTGAAAATGAAATTCAAACTTCAAATTAATATTACAATCATGAGAAAATGCCAAACAATTCAATTTACAGTTGCAACATACAATACAAATAGTCCCTTTGAAGTTGAAGTAAACTGATCCACAATCATCGTCTGTGGCATAAAGCAGAGTGTGTTTGTACAATATGTGCATGAAAAGCAAACCTCGGGTGACAGCATTTGAAAAAATAAAAAAATTAAAGCTTGTATTTACACAAAATGCTACAAATATTTTGTTCCAGCGGAAATTCAAGACTGGTAAAGCATATTTAACAACAACAACAAAAAAATTGGAATGTCACTCATATTACCTAAAACAAAAGTTACTGTAAAAGTATGGTTTTGGCTGATATACTTAAAAGTACTGCATTAAAAAAAAAAAAAGCAAAGAGTTATCTGTAAACATGGAAGTAAACAAACATCTAAAAAAGTTCTCAGAAAATGTTAAAATGAAATGCATTCTATTTAAAAAAAACAACAAGAAATTCAGGGGTTCAGAGAATGGGGCTTCTTTGAGCTCATGGCTGATCCAGGTTTTAATTATTGCTTTTGCTCATGGCTTGTTGGCCGCGTGCAGCCCGGCGCGGGGCTGAGCTTTGCTTCGCTAAGTGTGAAAGTGCAAAATTTTCCCCACTCGAGATGGTACCTGTGGAAACCGGTAAATCTTTGCTCGGGGGACTGCTGGCAAAAAAGTTCAATGCTAAGAAAGACACAGCAGCTGGTCTTTTAAAAGAAACGATAAAACGCCACACAAATGATGCTGTGGGTTAAATGATTTGCTTTACTCGTCCGTCCCGACCCACTGACCCCGATCTGGTTACTCTTAGGAGGAGGGAGAGGAGGATTTAATCCTCTGTTTGGCAAAAGGGACATCGTGCCTGTTGTGCTGGAAGTAAATCTTTGGTAGGATAAGACAGCTGGAAAGTAAAAAAAGGCCATTTCCTTAATCTTTAAATCTATGACCGGTGCCAAAGATTGCCACTCACCAAAGGGAAGGGCTGTCATACCTTTGAGCAAACTCCTTTCTGTCGATGCTAAGCACCTCGCAAAACATCAATCTGATATGATTAACTATGTAGGGCCGGTCAGGGTTGGTTTTTTTTTGGTCTGAAATCCTGATTCAAGAGCACTTCCAAGTGAACTCAAAAGCATTTTCCGAACGCTTTGATGAGCATCTCTGCCTCAGCCTGTACAACTCCCTCCGGGACCAGCCTGACGCACCGGGTGAGATTTTCCAAAGGCACCAGGAGGGTTCAGGAGCACGGGGGTCTACTGAAAGTCAAGGGGCTGGTGCTCCTCCGTCCGTAGGTCCTTAGAAAATCCTTTCCTTCCTATCTCAGGCAGGCAGAGCCAGGTGCCTGCCCGCACGGCCAGGGAAGCCGAGGGCACGGATCGGGCACGCGCGCCTCGACCGGGAGGAGAACACGTTTTCAACGTCTGTCCCTAATGGTCCACTTGAAAAACCGCGGGGACACAAACAGAGTCCTGTCGGTACTGAGCAAAACAAAAGTCTGGTCTGTGCTGGATTTATCCAGAAACAAAAACCAAGTGCTTGAATTTTACAACAAAGTCTTAAAAAAAAAAAAAAAATCAAAAATCTGGGTTGCTGCCTGCAGCCACTCTTAACAACATTTCAACACAAAAGCACCCTAAAAATTACTTAATATGCATACAGTAAACCTTAAAAAGCCCTTCTCAGCAATAACAAATAATGTACAAATATAGTACCTTTTATTAAATAGGAAACAGCTTGCACTGGCAGTACATCTTTTTCTCTTGCTTACTAAACAAAAAACAAAACTGAAATGTGTAACCAGACACTGGCTTTTTAAGTGCTGCTGAGACTAACAAACGTATTTTACAGTTACAAATAAATGGACAGTGGTATGCTTCAAGCTACCACAAACCAACAATAAATAGAATCAATTACAGCTTCCATCTTTGAAGGAAAACTAAGTATTAGAAGAAAAAAAAAAAAAAGTGTCTTACTTATACTTTAAGCATACTTGGTATACAACCTTTAGAAGGCAAAGACTTTATTTAAATTTTTTTTTTTTTTAAGAGTGCGTCATCACACCAATTGGAGGGATGTACCGTGCTAATGTCAACTCGTTTAACAGCTTCGCTATTAACGAGCGGTGAGGCTGTTGTCCGGCTCTGTATGGCTATGCCCACCGTTGAGTCACTGCGATACTGCGGAGGTAGCCAAAGCACAGCCAAGGAGCCGCGTGGTGGCCGGTAGCCCCCCGAGGAGGCTGCGGACGGTGATGGCTACGGCAGGGCAAGGAGGGAGGGTCAGCAAACCCCATCAGCACGTGCCGAACAGCCCGCTAAACCAGGTTTAACATCACCTGCTTGGGGATAGCGTGGGGAGGGCGGTTCAGATCCCACCGCATCCCGGCGCATCCGAGTCACCTCCCCATTTGCCATAGCAGCCCTGGGCTGGGCAAAATTTGGCCTCCTACGCTGGAGAGTTTGGCGGCAGACAGCTTGGTTAAGGGTTTTGGGTGCAATTTGGTCTCCCTGTATCACGCCTGGGAGCCCCGGGGTGGCTTTTAAGGTGATTTTTTATCTTCAGCATTTGCAGAGGTGAGTATCGCTGCCCCTGGGCTTGTCTCTCTAATACGGCAACAGCCACATCGGCTTCAAAGTCAACACAGCATCCTTACGGCTCTAGCATTTAATGCTAACGGGCGGTGATGCGCTACCAGGCAGTTTCTGTCTTAAGTTTTGAACTTTTTTATTCCACTGAGTGGGCTGAAATTGCAAGGGGAGGGGAAAAAGTTTCACCAGTTCTCCCTTACTCCCGTTGCTGAGATACTGAACAATTCACTATGTGTAAAATACGGGCTTTGAAACAGTTTTGATTTTTCTTTGGGAAAAAACCCCACCCTGTCGAAGTTCAAATCATGCTGTCAAAACAGAACATTTTAAATATGAATATTTTCAAATTCTGAAGTTCTGAGAAAAATCCTGGGAGAAGAAGAAATTAGGGGAAGGGTGGAAAATATTTCATCCTTCCTACCATTTTTCCAGTGTCTCCACAACTACTGATTAAAAGGCAAGACTGTGTTGAAGGCAACCAGACAGCTAATAAAAATATTTTAAACACAATATTTCCTTCATAAGTTATATAAAAAGATCCTACATCCAAAATCATTTGATGTGGATGCATTTGGGCTGGGTTTGTCATTTTTTAAGTCACATTGTAAACTGGTTCCCACTGGAACTGCTTTTCAGAGTTGGGTAAAGGTTTGAGGTTTACACCATTGCAGAAATGTAATAAGTAAAAAAAAAAACCAAACACTTTTAGAGACCGAAGTCAATATATCATTACATTAAGAAACGTTTAAAGGGTCCAAATGTCATTAAATAATTATAAATATTCTTTTAAAGTTATACGATGATTCATGTTAGCAAACAACCTCAAATTTTACACATTTATAATTTAAAAAAAAAAATAAAAAAGAACATAGCCGAACACAAATACTATGTATACCATTTTGGCTCTAGTAATATATATTGCCATTTTCATATTTTGCATAAGTAATAACATTTTGTTTTTTGTTTTTAAAGGTTTTGGTTGTTATTTTTGGTTTTTTGGCTAATCGAAGGCAAAATGAACGGATACAAAAGCAAAAAGGAAACCCCAGGGTTGTCTAGCCTAACTTGAAGACTCGTTCTCTTTAAGTACCCAAAAACAAACCAAAAAAAAGCAATGAACACAGAGAAGTTCCAACCGTTATCTGCAGCAAGGCTCGGACAGAGGTTTTTGGGACAGCTATTTTCATCCGAATGTACATGGCAAAATGGAAGCAACTCGATCTTTGCTTTCCTTTTTATGTGCACCAATACAAGCCAGTTGAATTGCACTACGGGTGTGAAGAGGGTCCCATACGTTGTATGATTGCAACTGTATCTGGAGTTCATGGTTAGGTGGTTTTTTTTTTTAATTAAAAAATAAAAGGGAATGCAGCCTTTGCCTTGCATCACCATGTTTCTCCTGACAGCCGGGGAGTCCGTTCTCTCCTCATTGGCAAAAGTACTCGCTAGTTATTACAACACTCTAGACCGAAAAAAAAAGAGGGGGTGATTTTGTTGTGTGTGTGTAAAGAGTACATTTTAAATATAAACCAAGGTAAAATGGTTCCAAGAAAAAAAAAAAAAAATATGTGCTTTGATCCACATAATCTGAAACATGGGCTGTGGTGTGTTGGTAACTTGTGTCATTTATGGCCATTATTATCCCATCTACACAGCTGCACATATTGGTAAAATCTTTTAATTTTTAAAAAAAAAACAAAAAAAAAACAAAAAAAAACCCACAAAACCCAGGCACTTCGTAGTTAGTCGACCATTTGTTTGGTTTGGTTTGTTTTTTTTTTTTTTTTTGGCTCGCGGAGGTCGGGCCGGCTACAGAAGAAATCTCAGTACGGCCTCCAAACGGACTCATCCATTCTGCCACTAGAATTCAAGACGGTTGGGGAGCTGCTGTGGCTGCCATCCGCCTCCACCCCGTCACTCTGGTTGGGCAAGTTAGGGTTTAACAGCGTGCTGCCGTTGGACGTGGTGGTGCACGGAGGAAGCATCCTGGAGGGGGAGCGGTCCCCTCCTGGCACCATGGGGAACTGGTATGATCCTGACGAAGTGCCATAGTAGAGATATGGAGTGCTGCTGGTCTGGAAAGGTCCACTTTGGTTTTGGGAAGAGCCGGGGTAGGGTGGTGGTAGGTAGGTGTGGTAGTGAGTGGTTGCGGACATACCCAGTGACATGCCTGAGGTGACTGGCGGTGTATAGGTAAAGGTGGCTGGATAGTGCATTCGTGGGTTGGAGAAGCGGCTCTCAGTGAGGGATGAAATGCTTGTGAACTGCCTGGGATCTGAAAATGGGCCCAGCTCTGAAGCACCTAAAAAATTATAACAAAAGACGGGGGAAAACAATTCTGTAAATACCATTTTTTGTATCAAGTGATGATAGAATTTTATTTTTCTAAGAAAACCCACTTCTTTTGGCCCCCAAGAGAACAGCAGATCATATCAAATAATACATTGCAAGGAACAGAGTCATACACCTGTCTTCTACAAGCGCTGGGCCAAACTCATCCCTGGTCCAACTCCACTGATGCCAATGGAGGGAGCAGCATTGCCAACCCAAAGCATTGAAAGGTCACGAGTCAGGCCGGAAAAAAAAAATAAACATCTCAAAAATCAAGAGATCGAAAAAGAGCCAAAAAGAGAAAGGTGGATTTGGAGTTGATTTGCCTTCTGGGTTCTGAGCTTTGAAGGTTACGTGTCTCTGGGTTTTTGCTGTAGCCTCTCAGGTCTGGTTGCACACTAAAGCTGAGATTCCCACCTCAGCACATACCGTCGGGAGCAGAAATTACCATGCAACTTGTAATAAAACTACAGGAGTCGGCAACACCAAGTTAGTTGCACCACTGGCACCAGGGGAGTTACACCAGGGGTGACTGAACTCCGCTTCTTGCCTTAAATAAATTTATTTAGGTGAGAATTCGCTCAGCTGCTTCCTATGGCTGAAAAATATTATTTGCTGGATCTGAAGGATGGGCAAGGCCACTGAGCTGATAGCGAAGATGCAAATTTTATTTTTCAGTGCAGTCGATGGAAAATTACAAGCCCAACACTCTTTCTGCCATTGAAAAAAAGTTGTTTTCGTATGTAGTCTGTGCAGTCTGCTTGAAAAAAAAGACCACACGATTTATGGCTACTGTGAACGTCTGGATGGTAACGCTGTGAATTGGAGTCTAACGCAAAACAGGGATGGGTAAACTCATTTTGCCTAATTTCTAATCCCACATCAAACACCCAAAGTTTCGGAGCAGAACTGGAAAGCAAACGTTAGTAACTTGGTGATCTGCTTAGGAGACTGTGGGATGGACAGGAGCAGAACAAAAAGACGGTGAAAGCTCGTGTCGAGAGCCAGAAAAGTGGAAAACAAAAAGGGTGTGGGAAAAGGGGTGGGGGAAAAGAGAAAAAGCCTAATGAAGAAATACAGTGCAAGAGGTCAGTATGCTGTAGATACACACATACAGTTTTAGAGAGAGAGAGCTGGAAAGAGTGGGGTATAAATAAAGGGGAAAAATCATGAAATAAAATGGGCTCTCCCTGCGCTTCCCAGCTGACACTTCTACAGCTTTACAGTCCTCTAGATCCAAGGGTTCACCCACCTCTTTGCCAACCTACCAAATCTGATTTACCTAAAAGGAAAATAGGGCATCTTCTAGATGCCAAACTGATGTGCTAAACACTGGAACACCCTGTGTATCTTCAGTGTAAGATGCAGCAGTGCTTCTCCTTGTAGACAGGCTTTGGATCTGACCTGCCGGCACTGCTGTGTAGGAGGAAGGTCTCTCCAGCCCCTCTGCCCTTGGCCCTACCATAAGCTACAGACTCAACAGACCCTGCCACCTTGTGTGGCACATTTTTTGACTTCGATCACTATTCTCTCCTGTTCTACCAGCTCATTTAACCCACGCCTTCAACGATATCTAAAAGCAGCAGGGGGGTAAAGCTCAGGCACAGCTTGGGTTCAGGCTGGAGGACCTGGGCCACAGCCAGCCAAGCGTCCAAATCATGCAGCCTGAAACCCGGGGATTATAATCTGCCGTCTCAAAAGATATTGACTACAGAGCTTTAAATGGGCAGTAAAAGCCCATTTTTAACTCTGATGACAATGTGATTACTATTATCTTTATCTGGAACCGAATCAGTGACCTACGGGTGAATGGGTCTGCCTCCATCATCAACCCCTCCAACCACAGCCCCGTGGAATGTAATATAACTTGTACCTTTACAGCAAACACTCTACTACTTGATGCAACTTCTTTCGTTCCCAACTGCAAACAATAGCCAGAGGCGATACCACCCAGATTCAAAGCTGTAATTTTGGAACACTATCCTTTATATTGTGAACAGGTCTGATACGTATCTGGAAATATAAGGTTAGAACATAATTTCCCCAGCTGCTCAAAATACTGAGTTTCAATCTGCTACTGCTTATACTCCTTTTTTTTTTTTATTGTTATTGCAACTCTCCCAACATGAACAGAGCTGTTCTTAGTTTACCCTGATAGCAGCTAAACAAGAGTTTTATAATCAAAGGTAGAATTGGTATGAGTGTAAGGGTGAAGAACATCATCGGCACTCTTGGCATCTTTGCAACCAATACTTTTTTTTTTTTTTTTCCTTAATAACAAGCTATCCACACAGTTTTACACATTAAAAGGCAATCTTCCTTTCAGGGCTAGATCCAAATATTATCTGTATGGGTGCTGCCAAGAGATCACGTATGTGTCGAATGACTGGGAATGTGCACACCACACGTAGGCATTTCTAATGTGGGGCTACAGACCTCCTTACGTACCCTAGTAAATCAACACTTGTTGGTTTTTGCTGTTGCTTGTAAAGCACAAGCCTATTTACCCAAAGGCCAAATAACCATAACCCTTTCTTATCTCACTCGTGGCTGTGTCTGCACGGCTCCTGCACACTCACTTCTCCAACATCGCTTTTGCCCGAATGCCTTTTGCTGTCTCCGTAACTCCCTGCACTAGGCTGCGAGTTGCTCCCAGCCTTCTGTACCTCCATTGTGCAAAGCTATTTCTGGAGATCAGAAAGAATTTTCTGTGATGCCTGTTCTAAAGTCTCTTTTCTAAGTGAGCCTAGAAACTTTTTACAAAGTCACCTCTAAAACTCAGCTTCTTGCCATCCTCACTGCTACGTGCTCTCACTGATGCATTTTCACCTTCCTCCTCTCTCTGTGCTACCTCCTTGTGTTAAGGTTGATCTTGGTTCTAACTTGGAAACACCAGATACGTATTCATTTATATACGTTCAGCTCTTTGCTGGATTGGGAAGATAAATAGCTCTTCTGGGTATGGCATCCATCTTTGTATACCTAGTTGCGCACAAATAGCGATGTCGATCAGCAATATAGAAACATGACAGTGCAAGCAAATAATTTATTTATTCCTCTCCTCAGCAGGATTAAAGATTTATGCTAATTTTTCCTCTGTCAGAGCAAGAAAACAATTTGCATCTGTGAATTCCCACTCTCGTGATAGCTTGTATTAAATGGGTGAAGCACAGATCCTCCGCCCTACATCGTGGCCGCAAGATTGCAAAACCACACTTCTGTAAAGAGAAGAGACTTTATTTTGTGCCGTCAGAAAGAGAAACACGGCAACAAGCACAGCAAGTGATCCTCTTTTCCTACACAGTCCGATCAGCTCACTGTGCTTGACAATACAACAAAAAAAAGTGTATATTTAAAAAATCCCCAACCTTTACATCTGAAAGAGTCCAGGTTATACTGTTTTTAAATCTTCCAAGCTGATCGCTCCCTAACGCAACCTGGCACTCAAGTTTTCTGAGAGCTGTATGTTTAGAACAGAAAAGTGGTCATGTTAATCTGCCAATATATATGCTAACATCCTAGATTCAAGAATACTGCTCCAGTGTGTTTCATATTTAGAATAAGAACAATTAAAATTCCATGTGGTTTCACTTATTTTGATGCAGAAGCCTCGTTAAAAACCCTAGACTTGGGCATTTGCCAGCAGCCGACTAAAATGGTTTTGCATTCGTGCTTAAAAACCAATTTTACCTGTTGCAGCTTTGCAGCTCTACCGTTTCCAGCTGAATGCGTTCCGTGGCCATTTCTCTTTTTCAGTTTACAGATGCTGGCTAATGCCAGTTAATGTTCATTTCTCAATTAATAAGCTGTGCTTGTGGTTTGCAGAAAATAAGGCAACAAATTTCTGCCAGGTTTACAGCACTTTGGCCAATCGCTTCCAATTATTAAAGATCATAATGTACCGTGGATAGATTAACTCCTTGTGGGTAGAGCAAGCTGACATCTACTTTAAAGGGTTACAGGACAATTTTATAACTTACAAATACTGCAATTTGCTTTGTCGTTTTATGCTACAAGGTCACCACCAAAAAAAAAAAGGTCCCCTTGGCTTATTGCATGTGTCCGATAGGGAAATTTCTAGCACACCCACTCAATGCACTGGACACAGGAAAACAGAGTGATGCTGTATTCGAGTCACTGAACAGTCTGTCTCAAGGAAATTCAGCTACATAGAGTTAAATATATTTACCAGTAGCTAAATGATTCACTTGTGTCTTGGGGAACTTCAGTGTTAAGACATTCGCTGAAGTAGATACTAGATTTTGTGGGTTTTTTGTTCATTAGTTTGATTTAGGCTGGGACATAGCACTAATTGATCTATTAAAATTGGTTTTTTTCTTCCCTAACATCTACGTCTATGAATTATATGTGCAGCTTGGATTACTTACAGCTGATAATATCGCCTCGTATGAAGTATGCCACACACTTCACATGATGAGACGATTTTCAGTCTCTTACAGCTTTGCCAAACTTTAAACGTTCTGGCTGAAATTGTCCATGCTGGGCGTCTGTCTCAGGCTAAATTGTGATTTATGCATTTATTTGTTTTTAAAATTTCAGCTGAAACTCTTCTGCTGGGAAAAATATATTGTTTTACTAATCTTAAACTCTGAGAAGCCTTTCTTTGAAAAGCTGTACCCGTTCCATGCTTTGAAGTAAGGACTTGAACTTTGGAATAGGAGTGGCTTTTGTGTGAGAGATGTTGCCATGAAAATCCAGCCAAATAAGAACAAATTGTAAGCATTCTGACTAAAAATGGGCAGAAGAGTCTGTGCCCCGACAAAGACACTTGTCCAGAGACTGGAATGAAATCCAGGAGTCCCAAGTCCCAGCATTTTTTCTGCAAATGTTGCTGAAACACGGGGACATCCCCACCCGTCCCCGTGCCAGTCCTGATCAAGAATGGGTCCATCGGTGGCTCCATTCACTGGAACAGCAGAAGCCTGACTAAAAGGAGTCCAAGTGGATGTTTGTATGATATTGCAAAGAAAAATTTGGGAAGGCGGGGTTACTCGGGGTTTGCTTTTTTTAGAGATCTGAGAAACTATAAACACAACTAGAGACAAACAAATGGATATTAGCAAGGTTACCATGTGAAGAGTGAGAAGTTAGGAAACACCAGCATTGAAGTTACTTCTCCATATGCACTACGACAGGGCATTCCATGGCAGGAGAAGATGCTATTCCTTTTACACGAACCCTCCTGCAGGCAGCACACAAGCTGACCTCCTCTGGAGATGTACCAGAACTGAGAAATAAAGACCGTTGTCTATACATCCCCCAAATCCACTGCTGGAAGAAATCAGAAGGGATGAAGTGAACAAGACCGGGGAGACCCAATTATTTCCCCGAGCACACTGGATTTTAAACGTGTTTCTGCCACACGGCTCCTACGTGACTCAGTTGAAATCTCTCCAAATCACATTCTCTCATTTTCCGTGCCCAGCAAAGACACTTGGTCTTCTGATCTGCACGTGCGCTAAATATTCGCAGCTGCAGCTGAAGCCAACAGGAGCTCAGGTCTGAACGTAAGGCTAAAGACGGAAAAAAATTCATGCTGTAAGCGACACACAGAAGGTGCACTGAATTACAGGAGACCTTAAGAGTCAGTCTCAGCACTCTTTTTAAAGCAAGTTCTTTCTTTCTTTCTTGGGAATATTGCACTGCAACGAACTGTATACAAATGCTACGGCAGAAATATTAGAGCAAAGCCCATCAAGAAATTAAGAATTCCTTCTTCAGAGCAGGATTTAATGCTCTGCAATAAGCAAGGCCTGGGGAAATGCAAAGAACAAGAAGAAAACAAAATATTGAAGAGCTGCTCATTAAGTTAGCACTGTCCATCCTGTGCACTGAATGAGACAGGAATCCCGTGGGAAAAGTATCATGTGATCCTGTAATTAAAATCTGTAATATAATGCATAAGCAGAATGAGGCTGATTTAAAGTTGCACAGGCAACGTAAGTACTGAGATTTCCCAATTTCTGAGCACTTACTTTTGCAATCTTAAGGATTCTTTGCAAGGTGTTTGGGTGGGGGCAGTGATTATTTGCTAGCTCTGTTTTCCCCAAGCATCTTTCTGTATCGGGGGAAGAGTGTTGTTCTGCTCTTCGTCTTGGTAAATTCTTGTCACCTGCTTCT
Source organism: Burhinus bistriatus (assembly GCA_013397275.1). Taxonomy (NCBI): domain Eukaryota; kingdom Metazoa; phylum Chordata; class Aves; order Charadriiformes; family Burhinidae; genus Burhinus; species Burhinus bistriatus. The sequence goes on from VYXH01008567.1 coordinate 54,576, forward strand.
GCTAGTAAGCGTTTAGTGAATCACACACCGCACGATCCTTCTCCTACCTCCTTCCAGGCAAGACTTTGATTCTCCAGAGGTGCTCTACCAGCTTCCCTCCAGCTGCTGCTGCCGGATGGAGCCCGGGACTGCAGTTCCCAGGGATCCCAAACCACCTCCTTGTGTATCTGTTCCTTGCTGTAGCCCTTAGGTCCTGATCCCTCAAACCTCCGCTGGCGCCCAGCTTCGTGCTGGAGCTCAGGGACGTTCCTCCCACGCATCTACCACCAAGCATACCTCTCTACGCGCTGCAAGGGCCAGGGTCCTGCAGCGCCGCAGAAGTAACGCACGGGGCTTCTCCCTCCCCGCTTCACTTTTGGGATGAGCGCGTGTCGTCTGGATACTTGCAACCAAAAATCATAGGAAATGGTATGTTTTCAAATGCCCTTTCCCTCTGTTTAATTCAGAAAAAAAAAACTTCAGGGCAAAAAAAAAAAAACCAAAACAAAAAAACAAACCAAACCAAAAAAACAACACAAAAAAAAGGGGGGAAAAAGCCTTTTACATCATTTTTTTTGCATTTTTTTCCCATGTCGCCCTCGCACACCAGCAAGCAGGTCTCCTGGCAAACAATAGCAGGAGAAAAGGTGTGAACTGGCCCCCCCCCTCCTCTTTCCTTCACCTCAACAAGGTGTTAACTTCAAGGCCTAGTTGGGACCATTTAAACTGCAGCATTATTAAGCACAGCAGCCTCACAAAAGTCCGAGGGAGGCAGGAACATTTTAACCCCTTCAGAGCCTCACGCACAACACGTGAGAACCTAATTCTAGCGCATCTCGTCTCGCCGTCCCTCGGTACCCCAGTTCACACGGTAAACTGCACACTTGTGCCTTCTGGTATTTAGGTAACAGGACTTCGGCACCTAAAACACCACGGATTAATTTGCAGATAGATGTTTTCACTGAATTTATGGCACAGCACCTAAGCCCTTTGCTGGGAGAAACACTCCATAAATAACGTAATTAGCAGCGACCATTAAAGTACCACTCCTGCAAATAAAGGAGAGTGTTTCCCAAGCAGAGCTGTTACATTGCTTAACGGCAAAAATTGGGGTCTCTGCACTTCTCCAGCCCGGGTTCCATCATTACCTGCACTGCTCCCTCAATAGGACTTTTCTCCTGGATGAGCTGCGCTGGAAGGGGATTTTCTTTAGGCACCTAAGTCTTGCTGGGTGACACTACGCATCTGCTGCCTGCTCTTCAAGAGGTAGCTCATCTTAAACTTAAGGAACATCAATGGGTAGAAATTCTTCCCACGTATGGAAAAAAGCACCAAACCCCCCCCTCCTAGACGGACTGTTGGGAGCAGAAATGGAGCTATGAAAGCAGCAGTCATCACTGTCTCATTTATAAACGTTGCCTCTTGCGAAGCTTCACTCACACAGGACTCATAAACCTTTCTAACGAGAACCACAGGAGGGGGACAAATGGTCACGTTACAGAAACACGTCCTTGGCTTGCGGTTATGACCTGCCACCTGTGGATGCCCGTAACCCGGTGTGATGGGGAGCCTCTGAACCTCTCGGTCTTTGCTGTTTCATCTCAGTGATTCAGTCTGGAGCTGTCACAGGTGATTCGGGTGGAAAGGAATTCGTAGTATACCAAAAGCCCCCCGCTTGTTTACAGCCTCAGGCCATCTATGCGTTACATTGGAAGCAAAAAGTAAATAACGTTTCCTGGAAATAAGTCTAGCAGCTCTGCAACACTGCATGGCACGAACCCGCGCACAGGCGCGTATCGCGCTCGGTTCAGTTTGCCCCAATTTCTCCTGCCTGAATTTCAGCCGCTGCTGTTTTTCGCCAGCCCCAGCCGAAACGCATCAGAAGGAACATTTGAGGCTTTTCTTGGATAGCAACCTCGGTGGCGTTGTGTACAGCAAGGGGGTGAAACCGCAGGGCTGAGAGCTGCAACGCATGCATGGCGACGGCGAGCATCAGTACAAGAATCCTGTATAAATCCAGTGAATGGGAAGATAATATACATTGGGGCTAGCAGTCTACTTTATTACTTTTTTTTTTTTTTCAGAAAAATGTGCCTTAACTATCCAGTATAAATATTTGTTTCCAATGTTGTCATGAATTGTACTTTTCCACTGCATGCTAGCAACTCAGAAATACCATCTGATCCTCAAGCAGACACAAAGAAACTATGTTTTGCAGGGGTGGGGGGGAAGCCCTTGGCATTGCTTTGTAATTTCACCCTTTAAACCCCTCTTTTTTCCTCTCCATCCACATTTTCCTTTCGAATCTCATTCAACTCATACGCGTCCCTCCTGAGGACAGAGGATTCCTTGCTGGTTCTTGATTAAGAGTTTTTAAGAAGCCGGGAAGGAAGAGATATTCTTTGAAACTGGATCTACTGTAGGATGGGAGCCAGCACACAGGACACCGTGTCTTTCAGAGAGGGCCACACACAGTGCCACTCCAGTCATATGACTTCTCTGTCACATCCTGAAGCCATTTCCAGCTCGTGTGCGAGTTTGTACTCCCATTTAGAAGAGGATGGGATATATTGGGAACACACATATGGAAACACTTTCAGGGAATCAGTTTCCATGAAATCCATAATGAGCCAAGTGGCTTCAGATGTGGCAGCGTGCCTCAGATTAGCCAAAA
>VYXH01008567.1:57278-79710 GCA_013397275.1 Burhinus bistriatus
AAAAAAAAAAAAGAGAGAAAAAAGAAAAGGGACAAATCTACCCTTTCAGCCCTTATTTCAGTTTCAAGGGGAAAAAGAAGAAAAAAAAAAAATTAAAAACCACTAATGACTTATGGCTACCAAAACAGGGAGCCACAAAGAAATAGAACCAACGAGAGCACTCCTCCCTCCCCCAAATAACGGCGCTGCTATCAGCACTCCCGCAGCTCCCAGAAAGCCCTCCCGGCATCCGCTGGCATGCCGAGCTCGTGCGGGGCCGGCAGAGCCATCGCCCTGCCTGCATCGGCGCGCGTGGGTCAGGCAGGGCACCCGCCGTGCCGGGACGGGTGCGGGCAATGAGGAGCGTTGCCAAAAACTGCAGCTGGATGAGAAACCCTTGGTTAAGCAAATCTCCCGAGAAAGGCTGGATTCAGGAGGGACATCCTCTGGAGGAGGTTGGCTGTACCTGGGTCATGTTAAAAGCAGGATTGATGGTGGGGATGATGTGTCGGGTGGTAGGCAGCGATGTCACGCAGGGGGTGGATATCATCTGCCTGATGTGCTCCAGCGGCCCGGAGCCGAAGGTCAAGGGCAACCCCCAGGTGCCCTCACCGATGGGTACCAGCGAGCAGGAGCCGTGGAGCGCACGGCCCAAGCCCTGCTGATCCCAAACGGCACGGCAAAGGGCCAGAGGCCACGTCAGTCCCGGGCAGGAGGGAAGCAGCCAGCTCATTCGAGCTAGCGTGGTGCCGGAATAATTATTACATGGCCGAGGAAGAGGGAAAAAGCACAGAGCAAGTGGCAGGAGTTCAAACAGGAACCGAAGAGATGCTACGTGCATCTCTGTGACAGCTAGCCGCGTTTTTATCACGAGAAAATAACCAGGAATCTGGCTGCTAATTGGGGCCGTATCCTACAAACCCTACTTTTCCTGACAAACAAATGACTCCACAAATAGTCCCTCTGTTTCCAATAGGGTTATTTGCGGTAGGAGGGACCACCCAACACGAGAGGATCAGGCCCTCTGCTCCCTCGCTCTGCAGCTCGCTTAAACCTTCCCCAGCCAAATCCGAACACAAAAATCCCCACGAACTGCAAAGGCTTTTCCTCGCTGCTGCTGGAAAAGCCCTGGACGAGAAGTTCTGTGGAAAGGTCTCGTGTGCTATTAATACGATGCTCTCCCCGACTTCCGCCTCCGAAATGGGGATTTGCGATTTGTTTCTCAGGCTGTTTCTTTCCACTCGAGCCTCACCACAGTAAACTAACTGAAAACTTCTGCATCAAGGAGAAGGTCTCTTTTAAAGTTTTGCTTGGCTTTGCTTTCAAAGAGTTGTCTGTATATTTTAGAATATGGAGAATTTGCCTTTGATTTAAACCTCTCTCTTAACAATAGACAAGAGACGATTTCTCCACTGAGCGATTTAAACAAAAACAAACATATTTTGGTTACCCGGGCCTTGTTCTCAAAATGCCTTTTTTTTTTTCCCAGAGAAAAATCAAACCCTACAAATTGTTGCACTTCTGGCCAAAAAAACTTAAATTCACAAATGTAGATAGTCCAATTTTTTTTTCCCTGAACAATATCGTACACGGAAGAAGAAAAGGCACCTCCCCAGCCCCCAGACAGCCATAAAACACAATCCCCCCTCATCTAAACAATTAAAAACACACTTTTCTCCTCCAAAATAACTTCTCTCTTCAATGGACATTTTCAGCCTCGGTCCCTGTCCTCATCCAGGGCCACAATATTGGGGTTTTTTTCTCCTCCCTGGCATGAAGTCCTGTGTCCCCGGAGGGTAAACAGACAGACGGACACACCTCGCTGCTTGTATTTGGAGCAGGAGCTGCACAGGAGCCCTCAAGAGCAGCTGCTCCGAAGGGGAAGAGGGCACTTAGCCCACGGAGAGCTTCTGGGTACTGGAGAAATGAGAGGGTAGATACCGGGGAGGCATTTCCATCTTAGGTTAAGGATTTTAGCAGCAGGCGAAATAACGCCGTTGGAGTGAAAACAGTGGAAAATAACTCACCCAGTGACGGCCAGAGTTTTTTCCCTTACAGTGAGAACACAATTCCCCCAAGTAACACGAACAGCGGTAACGTCAGGCCGTGATACAATTGTCAAACACGTCAGTGTGACTCAAGACCCACCAGTCGAAGGAATTTCGGGAGGCTCAGGCTGCGAAGGAGCCCTGCGGGGAGATGCGTGGGTGAACACCGAGCTGAACTGCTGCGCCCAACTCACGGGGCAGAGCCAGAGCAGCTCGGGGACATCACGACCCCCGGCATCGCAGGAGCAAAGCTGTGACTCTCGACAAGCCACAGAGCAGGACTCGCCACCGTGCAATGCAGACGTGTCCCGAGTCACCACGAGCTTCGGGGAGACGGAAGAAATCTTTGTATGCAACCACCGGGCTGTTGTAGCTAGAGCTGCTGCCCTTAGATATAAGGGTCACAAATACTGACCAGTGCAAACACGTACGGAGGTTTCAATCCGTGCATTTAGGCACTCAGTGGCTGATTAGATATCAAACTGCCACCAAATTCAGCAGGACAAGATTGCTAAGCATGGCTGTATAGCGGAGCATGGCTGTATAGCAGGACTAAGAGACACTGTATCCCTTTTTATACTCAGCATTGCACCACTTTAACAATATACGATTTTCAATCTCATTTAATAAAAGCAGCGTAAAGCCCTCCGTGTTTTTTTCATTCATTTCAGACCCAACCTGAGTTTCTTGCTAAGTTAAGGCAAACTACGGTAAGCTAAGTTTCAATCCATTATAAGCTTGTCCACACAGCATCACCATTCATCAGCTGAGCTGAAGCTTAAACCACCCAACTTTGAACACCTCTAACTACATGTTTCTTCTCCATAGTGTAAAGTCTGAAAATGTTTTTTATCCTCCCAGGAAACCGGTGATGAGAAAGAGAAACAGACTTTGGTCTGTAATAGCTCACATCATAAACATGCTTTAGGCTGTTTGCTGTATGGCAACGTAGGCTGTACCACTGGCAGCTCAAATCACCATTGATGGTCTAAACTTAAAATTCAAGTTATCACGTCTCAGATAATCCCCAGCAACAGTCACTTGAATGCCCACAGCTCATGGTAAATGTGAGATACTACAATTCTGTAACAGAGGATTAAGACTCACCACCTTGCGCTTGCCATAGGCTGCAGAAACGCACAATCCTACCAAAGTCTAACTAAGCCTGTAGTTAAGTCAGGATAACCTGGCTAGTCTCTCAATTTGCTTTATTTCAAAAGAGAGCTTGGACAACTTCTAACTGGGCTGGTAAAAACCATAATTGTATCATGGAGGTATTACACATATTGGCAAAAAAAGCATATATTATTTAGACGTTTAGACAGCCTGCCTACCCATTAAAGCTGTAAAAGGGGGAATGTGATGCATTGCTTTCTGGCTCTTGCTACTGATTTGTTTTGTGACTTTGGGCATATAATTTGATTTTCCTGGCTAAATTTTGCTTGCTATAAGATGGATATTTTATTACTTCGTATTAGCCAAGTGACAAAGGTCAGTAGCAGAGTTTGGAAAATACTGTGAAATCCTTTGTTGGAAGATGTTGTAAAGTTACAAATATTAAAGGCAAAACCCATCAGACATTTTTTAGAAGCTCTTCAACAGGTGAAGACACAGAAAAGGTGGAAGTCAGAGTAAAGAGAACTTGGCTTAAAATAAGCTTTCAGATGCAATCCTGGTATCTGAAATAAAAAAGAGGCATACAAAGTCAGCCTGAATTACCGCCTTCAGTTATCTTAATCTGCTTGAGAAAGCAACGGCTAGAATTGCTGTGAACGGAACATCCCTCCAGCGCATCTGCAGAGCAGACCGGTGGGAGCAGAAGCTGGCCCGGCTGAGGACCAGGCGCCATGCTCCAGCTCCACTGCGGCTGGAACGGTTTCCTCCATGGGCAACCAGCCTGTCCTCAAAACAGCTCCAAACCAGTCTGGCCCACCTACGTGGGCCAGGCCAAACTAGGAACTGGCTGGGTTTGGACTACCCTTAAACCCAGCTTCCTATCTAATTTTTGAATCTAATACGATGGCTCCTCTTTAGGCTCCGGTGGTACTTAGATCCTCCCCTGAGCTCCTTTTCACCCATAAAAAAACCAACACGGGTTGGCTTTTAGCAGGAATCAAAATGAAAACAAAAACAAACAAACAAAATCCCTTTAGAGGGAGATATTTGAGAGAGGAAGAGGGAAGAAAGGGGGAAGAGAGGTGCCTTTTTCCCATTGCCAGGATTCCTCTGTGGCTCCTCCGGCCATGCCAGCATCCACATCACAGTTCCCGGGGACTTCCTCTGAGGAGCTTCTGCGAGATGCCTCTTCCAATGAGCCATTTCATCTCAGGCTTATGTTGCAGAGATTTTGGGTCAGCAGCCCTCCTGGTGTTTTTGAGGCACTTGCTTCCCTTCCTATTTGGTAAACCAGTCCGTCACCTTTGCAGAAGATCTAATTTTCAGTCCTCCGTCCCTAGTCCGAATCCCAGCCTTTGCAATCTGCGCCCTAGAGGCTATCTAAATGTTTATGCTCTTTCTCACAGAGGTTTCTACTCTATACATTCCCTCCGTCAGTACTGACAACCCCTGCGCAGCTCTCGGTCTGTTCACCTTGCTGCAGTGACGACTCCCACTTTACGGCCAGCAGTGTCATTCAGAAGCCCGGGGATATTTTGAATGCATTCATAAAGCCCGCATCACTTCTACAGCATTTATCCATATATTCCTTTATAAAGTTACCTTTGACTTCCTTTGTCTTTAAGTTTATTTTCTAAAAATCTTTTAACTGGACCGAAATGATGTATTTCATCCTTAATGAAGTTTTTTGGCTGGGATTTTTCCTTCTTTGGGACATGGTTTTATTTTTGTTTTCAGTGGCAGCAATACACATAACTCGTTGGCTACGCTTAACAGGAATGACCTGCAGATGTTCGAACCTATTTCTGCACAGAGGGGCACAGATCATACAATCTCATGAGGTCCCTGTCAGTCCTATATGACTACCACACTACAGACCTATAGGAAACAGAAGAATTGGTCTATCTTCTGGGGTCATTCCCACTTACCTAAGGGTAAGTAGATTCACAGAGGTCTATCAACAGCTATTAATTACAGTGATCCAGATATAAACCTCCAGTTTTGGAAACCCCTACAGGTTGGGAATATATATATATTCTGGTTTTGCACTCCAGGGGAACTGAGTGACCACTTTTGGCCATGCTGAGAAGGCAATGGGTCCTGGATGGATCCTTGGTCTCATGCAGTGGAGCTGATCTTCTGCCCCACTTTTAGCTTTTTCAGTAATGATGCTGACCGACACTGTTTGCCTTTTATTTCAAGCTGCAACAGGCAGCTTCGTGCTTTCTTTCCTGCTGCCCCTGAAACTTGGGAGGAGGTGAAGAGTCACAGAGCTATCTCAGTACCCTCCTTCAAACATCATCCTTGCACTCCCTTCTGACCCATGCTCACTACCGCCTGGTTCTAGCAAGGCTGCAGCCACTCCTGTCACCTCACTGGCTCTCTTCATCTTTCCTCAATTCCCTCTTGCATTCTGTTGTGCATCTTGTAACCGGTTGTACTGCATTTATGAGTGCAAATTCATAGAGGACAAAGATGACCTCTTTTTTTCCTTCTTCTGTTATTGTATAGTCATTGAGATCGGACTTCCAGACGCTACCGCCATACAAACAACATTAGCAGCCGCTGCCTATCTCATGGTCAGTGGTGATTCCCACAAAGGCCCATTAGCTACTCACAAATACAACCATTACTTTGATCACTGAACCGCATCGCTTGCAGTAGTCAAACTTGGGTGCTCCAGCTAAAGTCCAAACCTCACATGAAGCCCTGTCAAGGACACAGATCTCCCGTTTGTGGAAATCGCCTTTCAATCCCACGTTCAGCTTTCAACACAACACAGAACATAACTTCAGCACAGAATTAAATACAGCAACCTGTGTCTTTACAGACATTTATCACCTAAAAATGATGTGCCTTTTACATTCGGTCCTGTACCTGTGCTGCAATCCTGTTTTGCAAGCAAGCCCATTGCGCAGCCTAATTGTATAAACCAAAACAAGGTGGACACACCTTTAGCTACCAGCTTCATAATATTCTGCCAATTCTAGGCAGTGCTTGTTTAATAGAAAAGGGCATAAAAAAGCGATAGCCCAGGTAGCTATTAAAAATAAGGAGTGGAAACCATGCATGTGGCACCACGGGAGCTCGCATAGGGACTTTTCATCTCAGCTAAATGAAAGAGTCTTTGTGGGTACCGCTCCTAACCCAAGCACACCCCCTTCCACTTCTCACCGCCAGAGAAATGTGATGTTAAGAGGCAGAAAAATCGACACGAGATGCCCTACCCCTCCATTTTGCTCTCGGAATTGATCCTAGTTTTAAATCCCCCGGGGCTGTTTTTCTCTGCGGCTGCTCCCCTTCTCTCAGCATGGTTGCTCCTCTTTCTCACAAGAGTTCAAGGAGGCTTTCTCCAGCTGCCTACGCTCAGCACTTTTATATTATAAAAGAACATATTACGGCAAACATTCATGGCTACCACAGGATAAAAGGTCAAGTGGGTGGTTAGAGAGACCTTTGGGAAAAGCAACCAGGAAGCTTGGAGGTGACACAGCCCAGACAGGGCTGAAGATGCAGCAGACTGACTCCTCTCCTCCTCCACAAGCACCTTTAAAACACCACAAACGCCCCTGCACTGAGTGTATGATACCTCTTTTGCCAGAACTAAACTTCTTCACGGATTGAGAGCATTGCCTGCTCCAAGTAATTCCAAGGGTCTAACGCAGTTTCAACTCTCTATCTGCAAATTTGCCCATGGAGTAATTATGAAGGTGGAGAGCAAAGAGGCCATGCTGGCTGGGTGTCTGCTACCGAAAGAGGCCACAGCCTGAGCTCTGAGCTGCGGGCTTCTCTTTGCTTTTGACAGGTCAAATGCTAACTAAACCTGGAGGAAAAAGCCCTGTGACTATAGCTGTGTTTCCTAACATTAAAGGTTAAACTGCGTATGAAAACCAGGGGAGAACGCGTATCCTGTTGTCCTATTATTGTATCTCCATCTAGGGTAGTGGGTGAGAAATTAAATTCATTTTGTTAGAAAAAATGGGAGGGACTTTACAATTGGGCAAATATTAAAGCAGAAAAATTCCTAAAGGAATTGCAGAAGCCCACAAAGTCAGTGAAAAATGCTTTCTCAGTGCGTTTTTTCAGGTGGGTTGGAAAAGTAGAGTCCCACTAGTAATTCAACCAAAAATAACTCCTTTTCAGCGGATACCGTAGGAGTGTGGCTGATTAGGGAAAGGAACTTCCACTATTTGATAGATCATAGTGAACCCACAGCAAACCTAAATAGCCAAAATATTTTTGCATGGTGCCCCTCCAGCCTCCTCACAAGTCAAACCAGTTCTGCGTCCCACAACATCCAGTTCCCTGTGGTTTCTTCCATCTCCCTGAGACCCACCACAGCAACTTCTTTTCTTACCCACCTCCTTGTTGTATCTGTAACTACCACAGGAACCCACTCGGACCTCAGAAATAAAACTCGGTGCTGCAATCTGGCAAAGTTATAGCAAGTTCAAATAAGTGGAAACTAAAGTTAGACAAATTCAGACTAGTAATAAGACCCACATTTCCGAAGTGAGCTTAATTAGCGTCTGTAACCAAAGGTTGTGGTGGATTTTGCTTCCCTGGAAATTTTTAAATGAAGACCAACTGACTTTTTGTTCTGGGTGGTGGTTTTTTTTTTTTTTTTTTCCCCAAAGGTTATCCTTAAGTTCAAATGAGAGCTAATTTGGGGAAATCTTACAGCTGGGTTCAAAGCAGATGATCACATGGGCTCCACTGTACTAATAACCTATGAATCTATATATCTGTGGAAAGCTCCTTATATCAAATTATTCTTCCCTGAGTTTTATAGACGAAGTTCTACCGTTGCTGAAAATCCTTGCCCTCCACAAAACCTCCTTGGACACAGAAGTATCATCAAGCACCGCGTGGGTGCAGGGTTGGGTTCTCCCCGAGGGGACCCTGCGCCACCCGCACATCAGTCTTGTGGACGTAGGGAACCTGTCCCAAGCTCAGGAAGGCATCGCCTGCTTTGATCCCTTCCCTCACTCTTTTTCGAGTCAGTCTGAAAGCAAATATTAAGAGATTTCCAGATTAGTGTCCCCAAATACCCTCCCTTTATGCATATGAAATAAGTTTGTTGTCTCTTAATAACATCCTTTATGAGCCACGTGAAGGTGCGCACCTTCCTTTTATCTCATTCATCTTCCTCTCTGCTGCCTACGTTGTTTTCTTTTGTACAACCACAGAAAGCCTGAATTGCTTGCATGGCTCTTTCTTACCTTCTTTTTTGGTCACCAGTATCAGCCCAATATCACTAATATCAATGCTCTTTTAAATCTGACAGCCAAGCTGGCATCACACCACATCCTTTCCTCCACAAACACATATCAAGAGGGGAGGAGATTTGGACATCTGTAAAATGGGGCCAACAACCATTACTAAACCACTTCAAAAAGGTGTTGTGAAGCTCTGCTAGGCTCTAACACTCCCTTCCTGACCAAATTCAGCATGGTCAAATTCTGCATGGCTAGAAATGCGAGGAGGTTTCACCAGAAGTCAAGGCAGCTCCAGCTGTTTCTACCAACAGCAGTTTTTGCCTCTCGAATTATATTTTTTAGCGTAAGATTTGCAGAATTGGGCCTTTTAAACCATACAACTCCAGGAAGGCATAAGATACTTTTCTATCTATCTTGTACCAAACACAGTCGCAGACTGAGAAGGACCAAATTCTCCCACAATTTACAGAACCATTTCATATATTAAAACTTGTGCAATTAATCAAACCAAATTCAGTCCAACAAAGACTCAAGGCCACAAAGACTTAAGGGCAAAATAAGTGATCCTGATCACCCTGTATGTACCAGAGAACTTAATGTATGGAGTTAGATTCCCTCTCCATACTAGGACACGCGTGGTCCTGCATCAGTCACTGCCGGTGGCTCCATCCTAGGTAGAAAATCAACAGCGATTCCACCGAGGGGATGGAGAAATCATCATACGCCTTTGCACAAGGATGAAACAAAGAGCTCGGTCCCACAGCCTTCCTGATAGGAGCTTATTGACTTTATTGGGAACACACATCTAGGTAATGGCTCAGGATCTGGCCCTTTGAAAGTCTGGAACCAAGCGCCCGGTTGCCCCATTAACAATTAGCATTCTGTTTACAAAACCCAGCAGAGTCAGTAAGAATAATCATTACAAAACATGCTCAGACTGTGATTCCGGTTTAAGTTAATATAATTTTAATGAGTTCTTCAGAAAAGGCCTGGCACTTATGGAAAAATTTCCTTAATTAATATCAGACCCTAAATTAGTAATAAAAAAAAGCCCTGAATATCATTTGGTCTCAAGCTGGAACTAAAGTATGTTTTGGCATCATTACTAACTGTTAGCAGCAAGTTCTGGAAACAGATGCAAATCTTGATATGTGTCCTAAATATAAAACACATTGCAAAAAAAAAGCTCAGATAAAAATATATCTATACATCCACATATATTTGAGTGTGCTATTTCCTGCCTGTATCAGCAACAAATTTATTCCATTTAAAAACATTCCACTTGTTTCATTTTGGTATTTTTTAAATCCCTTATTTCAGGAATAAAAGTCTTTCCCTCTGCCTTCATTTTTCCTGTTTATTTCCTCTCCCGACAGCCGTTTTAAGTAAATGAAAAGGCATTAAAGACACGCATTATAATATTCAAACCTCTGAAAATCAGCCCGCTTGTTTTACCGCCTAAATATGGGTATAGGTGCCTAATTTGAGGCCACCCACGCTAGAAAAATTTGGCCTTCGTCCTTGAGGTAGGGATCATGCAACGTATCTTCAGGACAATTACTCCAATGAGAGATTCTGCCCAGCAGAGAGGCTGCTACTAAAACCCCACAGACGAATGCCAAGGTGCTGAGATTCCCAGGTGGCACCAAGTGGGCAGGAGACTAAAAATGGAAAATCTGCGGTAAACAAAATAAATAGAACCACTGGAAAATAATGAAAAAAAAAAAAAAAAAAGACAAGTTACAAGTTTTGGGAGGGTAGCAAAATGAGCGGGTTGTTTCTGAAGACCCAAGCTCCCCCAAGTTCTTTACTTTGCCTTAACTCGATGTCACCTCGCAGGGAAAGCATTGAAAATTAGCTAGGAGAAATGGAGACAGAGACAACCTTGAGTCTTTCAGCTTCCATTTCCAAAAAAAAAAAAGAAGACAGAGCGAAAATTGTTACAGTCACCAAGAAAAACATCACAACCTAGCGAGCACACCAGAAACAGAGCTGGCTTCTTGGGTTTGCCAAGAGCCTGAGACAATATTGCTGAAGCGTGAACTGCTCATTCATTTCAGGAGCTGCTAACACCAAGGCTGTTGCTGGCAATAGCCACGGTATTAACCATTTCTCTGCTTCCCAGAGCATGTAAAGAGGAAAAGAATTGTATTTTGGAGACAGCACTCTTATTACGGGTCCTGTCCCGAAATGTGCTTATTACCTGCAACATTTAATGAAGTTAGTAGGAATTAAGGGATGCAAGAATAGATACTTCACATGACTGCCGTTTTTACTTAGTGGCTGTAAAGTTTTCTGAGCTCCTTAGAAGGTAAACAACTTTTCTTTCTTAAAGTTAATATTTTTCAAAGACCAAATCCTTATTATAAAGATCATGCGTGTACATGACATTAAGGAAAATACAAGGTAATTCACATTCAGAGTTAGAAACCCAAGATGACAACCCATACAGGACCTCAAGAAAAAACAGCCCATCGCTGTGAGCCACTTTCTCATTAACATACGAACACTAAATCCAGAGGTTCAGCTGGAGCTCCTTTCATTATATGCGGTTTTTTATTTTAAGATTTGTAGGCTTACAGGAATGAAAATTAAATTGTGTCAAGGAACAGTATTGTCACTGATTAGGGCATGGCTGGCATTTGCAGGGTTGCATTTATAATTGCCAGCCCTCAGTGAGCTGGGAGAACAGGAATGTTCCTTAAATTCAATATCCAATGAAGGTCCAGGATGGTCCAAAACGATGCGGTGTTATCTACAGAGCGAGACGAATTAATGGGAAAGTTTGGCCACACTCGAACTAGCAAACAGCCCAGGGTCAGGGCCCATTTTCTGGCTCTAAATCCAGCCGGGGTGGTCTAGCCACAGCTGTAATATTAACTCCTTTTAGCCTCCACAGCGGGGTGGCTGCCTCCAAGCTGCCCACGGGAACAGGTTCAGGACTCCGCTCATTTCCAAACCACAGCTGGGACCTGTTTGCGACCATGCTGGCCAACCCAGCTCAAAACCAACCTCGCTGACAATTTCACAGTACCGGTATTTAACAGTCCAGGCCCTACTACTGTGTAATTTGTTGGTAAAGATACTACTTTCTGGCCATTTGAGTTCAGAGGGATGGGTCTGCAGATTTCTTTTGTTTAGAGACTGAGCCCAGCATCTCCCTCATCTTGTCCTTATTTAATGACACAATAAATACAAAGACAGTAAAATCCACCCTGCACGCTGCGGGGACTCCAGTGCGTGGGACAGGAGAGTTTGGGCATGGTGGCACAAGGCCAGCATCTTCAAGTGACAACTGTCTGCAAAGAGTGCGAGCCCGGGGCTGGAAAAGGTGAGTTTGGTGATTTAGATTTAGTTTTAATAATAATAGTTGGCTATTTAGATTCAGTTTTAATTTTCTCCTTTGTCATATGGGCATTCGTCAAACAGTTGCATAGGACAGGCTCTTCCACAGCCAGCACTGAGCGTGTTCGTGTTACACTTGCAGGGCAGGTCCTCCAGCATCTTAAGATCTTGACCCTGAAAGTGTCTTTCAAAGGTGAAGCAAAAAAGCAAGAGACTAGCGTTTAGGCAGAAGGGTGAGGAGGTCCAGGAAAAGTGTAAGGGAAGAAGACGTCTCCCCGCCTCCCTTTTCAGTATTCTCCACAAAATTAAATTCAAGTTCAAACCCTGCAATCACAGAGCAGATAGAGGTCATGGTGAGGGAGACCACAGCAGGGTTAAACCAGGACTGAAGTGTAACAAGGCTGTGATATGGATATGTTTATGGGACAGTTAAATCATCTCTTAAATCACCTCACCAAAGGCAGACTGTCAGATCAGACATGCCTATACCTGAACTACTCACCTAGGCTCGCTCTAGAGCCCGTGGAGACAAACAGGCTCTTCCAAGGCACTGCCAGGGACCAGTACAGCTCATCTGCAGACTGGTCAAGTCCTGCAAATGCCAGTTTGTCCCCACTGACTCATAAGGGAGCTGAGGGTCACCGTCTCAGATATGGATGTCTACCCTGGGGACATCTATACCCATACCTCCTTCACCTGCTGTGGAGCAGCCCTCTTGTGACTGCAGGAACAACCCAACCTGTACGCCCTGCTCTGAACCTTGCATGTGCTGAGGACTTGCTGGATCAGTCCCAAAGCTTTATGTAAAATGGCTGCGATGTGTATTTATATGAATCATATACATTAATTACATAATAGACACTCATGCTCCCCCATCCCACATGCACTTTGGTTATGCATGGGACACAAAGACTGAGTGCATTCGCCATGAATCATGCAATAAGACTAGGTCCCTCAGGCAAAACTCTCTCTAAAATGACCGTGTTCATATATTCCCATGGTTTCCACTACAATATTATTTAATTAAGAATATTAACCTGCTAGGCCACCAACTTTCACTGTCTTCTGGGGAAGTCTGAGCAGACAGATATTTTAATAAAAGATGGGGAATCCTGCTCTTTTTATGACTGAGTTGGTGCAATAATGTAAGTCAATTGCATGGCCTCGTGAGCTTATTTTTTATTTATTCTTGATATGAACATGAGACTTATGCACCAGAGAGATCATTGGTTCAAAAGCCAGCTAATCTTTTTTTGCTTTGCTTTTCAGCTGTTGCTCTTGAATACTGCCCAAATATGGGTGACACATCATTAATGAGTTGTACAACACGGCAAATCCAGCACCGGTCCCCACTGGGAGAATAAAAGATGAATACTTGAAGCTTGACAGCCGTGTGCACTCATTTGCATGAGCCTGCAGCATCCATGCAAACGTTTCAGTTGTGCAAAGAAATCAGTCTAGACACTGACACGACCAGTTCAGCCACGTCACACCAGCCTGACCGAGTAACTCCTCAGGGTTGCAGCCTGCTGCCCTTTTCCCCTCTCCCATGGGACAAAGAACTGCAGGAGAACTTCAAGGCCAGGTTGGATGGGGCTTTGAGCAACCTAGTCCAGCGAAAGCTGACCCTGCCCATGGCAGGTGGGTTGGAACTAGATGATCTTTAAGGTCCCTTCCAACTCGAACCGTTCTATGATTCTATGAACTGCTATGGCAGTCCCCCATCACCTCCTGTCCTACTGCCCCAAACCTCTTCTGATGCTCAGCCTAATGTGGCATTGAAACATGGGCGTCCTCATCACCAAGAGATGTACCCGTCCCAGGACGGGGAGGAACACCACCATTTTGGTCATGGGACGAATGTGTTTCTGGTCATGGGAGTACCATCAAAAATAGCTCGAGGGCTGCCATTGACAATACAACCAGGAACCATGCTTCTGAAGGACACATTGCTTTATTAGATTGTATATTTTCAATGTCTGGGTGAGCCCAACTTAAGCAGTCGTTTAGGCAGAGCCATGGGGGCCTGTGGAAAGGCTGGGTGATGTGAAATTGTGGCAGGTAGGAAGTCCTGTGCCTGTAGGTGTGACAACCAAGGCCTAAGGGGGAAGTTTTTCCCATTTTTCCTCCTGCATGATGTTAAGCAACAGGCAGTAAATATGGCATTCATTAAAATTACCTTGTATACTTTTAACAGCCTTGATAATCAGATTTCTGCCACTGTATCGGAAAGCAAAGTTTGTTTTTATTCAAGGCCTTGTAAAACTCTAATTTCTCCCTCATGCACTGGAGGTGCCTGAAATTTTCTAACGTTTTTAATGTTTCTTAGCAGTCATTTTTTTCCCCCATCAAAGCTCTGCTCTCCTCTGAAAGATGCATCAAGCAACTGAGTGGAGATTTGCGATTCTCTGTGTGCGAGGGATAAACTGGTTGCTGTAAGGGGCAGCTTTATACTTGCATTTCTCTACTTTATACACAAACGGGGTCGGATCCTGCCCTCCCTCCCTGTGGCCCTGCTAGGTAGACACCCTTGAGAGGAACCGCAGGGTTTGCAGCCTCTTTGCAGCCGGAGCATCAGAGCTCATCCTCCACCCAGGAACGTCACTCTGTAATTCTGAACGTCAGCAAACACTGCAGACAACCTCTGGCACTTGTGGAAGATCAAAGTCCCCTTTTTCTACCTTGAATCTAACTGGAAGCAAGGTCCCCATGCTAGGAAAAGGTAAGAGCATTGCGGAGGCGTCGGTCGAGCCCCCAAAAGATGAAGGGCAAGAAGCGTGAAGGCAACCTACTGCCAAGTACAGCAGAAAAGTTCAGTCCGCGGCCACATAATGTACACAGCCAGGTCTTTTAGTCATTCTGCCTGTGCCCACATGCCAGGCGCTTACGTCTGAATACACACAGACAAGCAAGGGCTGCAGGGCAAGTACGTGGTGGTACAGCTGCTGCGGTCCCAGCCCAGCCTCTCCTGGAGGTATCGCTGGGGGCACAATTGCAAAAATAACCCATTCGACAACACAGACCATCAGGAGGCTCCGACTCAAAGGGAAACCTGTTTCAGGCCAAACAAAGCACTTCCTCAGCATCAAGCCCATCAAGTTTTTTGAACGAAGTCAGCGCATTGCACCGAGAGCCCGCAGGAACCTGCTCCACCACCCTCCAACCCTCGGCCCACATGGAGATGTTTGGCATCTCGAAGGCAGAGCGCGCTAGGACCGCAGAGGTTTTTGCAGCTGTTTTGTTTGAGAAACAAAGCTTCCCTCCTCCAAGATGAAAGAAATCAAGGAGTCTACGCTAATCAAATCCTACACGCCTGCCGGCTGCGGTTCAGCTTGTCAGTGATGCAGTGGAGTGATCAACATTTCCAGCGCCATGAGCTCGGTGGAAGGAGAAAACACGACAGCAAGAAATTCACCTGGCTGCGAGTCAAACAGGTGTATGGCAGCAGCATCCAAGATTATAATAATATCTTGCAAACATGCAAAAAATAGATGTAATAAGACTGATTCTTTGGTTTTCATTAATGAATCATAAAGGCTGCCTTTACATTACACATGCTTTTTTGGCATATGCTGCTAATATTTCCACACTTGCAAGGTTGGAGTTTTAATACTGAGCCTCCCTCCCCTAAGGTTCCTCATTTTTGGCAAGATATACAAGGTGACTGTGTGCCATGACAGGCTCTATCTTACTTTGGGGCAATCAGATTACTTCACACAGATGGTTTTATCACCGAGACCACTAGAGATGAATTGCACAGTATGTAAATGTACATTTGTTTGATAAAAAAAAGAGTCTCAGTTCCTCGCTGCTGTCTTGTCTACGTTCCTGAACATATTTCCTCTCTCCTGCATCATTCCAAAGCACAATTTGTCCAATCTTTACCCTAAAGTGACTCAGCTAGTTTCTGATAGGCATCTTAAGTACACATTAAGGAAATAGGCTTTCTCGAGCTACTGGATTGAAATGCAGCAGAATGAACCTTAGCCTTAACTATTGAAGAAATGAAGGCATCTGTCTGTCAGGATGCCTAACATCACACGCAACACAAAAGTAAAGCACCAAAAAATAGAGAATATCACAATTACTTTAAAACATGCAAGTAAACATCCTCTTGTCGGGGTGGGGGGGCGGGGGGAGAGATAATTTGTTCATAGAATCAGGTTCACAATTTAAAAATGGTCTGATCTGAAATGGACCTAGAGACATTCCAATGATACATGCTCAGAGCAACACAGCAGCTCTTCCACTTCGAAAAGAAAGGGACTTTGACCCCCACCCGCCGTGCACTAACCCTGTTATCACCGACTGAGCTTTGCTCTTCTTATTAAGGTTTGTCTGAGGCCACGGAGGCAGCCTCTCCCAGTCCTGTTCCCATCTACATAATTGTTTTAGGCAAAACACAGTCTTTACCTGAGAGGCGTCTGGGCACATCGGTGATGGCTGGAAGTCCTGTGCCTCGAGTGGAGGACAGGGGAGTTGTGGAGTGAATGGACGGTGAAGTCATCTGGCTCAAGTAGGACGGGTAAGACTGGTCATAGGACCATGGCGGGGATGACTGCGCCTGCCTGGGATCTAGGGGAAAAAAACCAAAAAAAAAAAAACCAAAAAAAAAAGAGAAAATTTTTTTAAAAAGGAAGAAAAATTTTAGGGCATCAACAGCCTAATTGAAAGAGGTGGGATTAGCGAACGTACACACATCAGTGCTATAAGGAATGAGAATGTAATGAAACACAACCCGCTCCTCTAGGACTCAAGTCTCGCTCCGTACTTTTCCCTCCCCATAACAAGTTTTTGGGGAAATGACTGGAGCAGTGAGCAGAGTTTTAAAAGCTCTGGCAGCTGTGCTGCAAATTCCTGGTGTCTCTTGTCCAGGTGTAACAGCGTGTTATACCAAGACTCGCCAGTCCTCAAGGATTCAGACAGATAAGCAGACAGCAAGTACAAGACCCAGGTCTGAGCTTAGGGAGCGGACTTCAGAGGTGGGGAAACTCTACAGTCAGCACTTGGCACAGCTGTCAAGCTGTTATCCAGTTCAAACATTACACAGTAGTGTTTTCTGTGCTGAAAATACTACCCAAGAAGGAAAATGTCATTAATCTTATCAGCATCCGTCCAAAAATGTCACATTTGGATGCTGGCCCAATTACCTACAGTCACCTCAATGACAACAATATGAAACCAAATTATTTGGGATAACTATCGGAAGCTAATGATGCCTTTTGACGTACTTGCTGCAGCTCACTACAGACGAAATCATTTTAAGGATAAATACAGTTTATTTTTTGCTAAAGCACTGGTGGATTGCACTGTGAGAGAGAGAGGGAGACCTAGTTTTACTCACTGGTGTTTGGATTTATAAACCATTTGCTCTCAGTTAATATCTAGTGATAAAGATACCACTGAATGCCTCATAAATTATTATTTTTGTTTCATCACATTGATAAAACCAAAGCAGTTTCAAGCCCAAAGTTTGCACGATAAACAGAAAACTGTCTCTGAACTGGCTGATAGAAATTGGAGCGCATCCCTCCAAATTCTCCCCAATATTTTCAGTGAAGCACATCAGGTCCACTCAATTTGGAGAACCAGCTACATCTGAGCACTGTGTTAGGGCCCTCCTTTGTAGACAGCAATGTGATAGCCACATGGCATAAGCAAAGGCACTTTTTCAGGAAATTCAACCTTTTTTTTACTTTTTTTTAACTCCTTTCCCTGCTCGTCCACACAGCAAAACTTTGTAGTTTCAGCTATTCCATGTTTATTTTTTCTGTTCAGACATGATTTGTTTGAAGAGATGTCTGGAAAGCAGATACTTCCTTGAAGCAAAATAACTATATAGATATATAAAAAAAACCCCAACTTTCCAATTTAATTTTAAGAGGATTTTCCCAGAGTTTGCCATTTATATTAGAGCTGAGTAATATAAATGGTTAACATAAACTCCTCAGAAATCCGAAGGACACTTGATCATTAAATGTAATGAACTTCTTTGTTTTAACAATTTCAAGGCTAGGGTTGTATAGATTGGCGTAGGTTCAAATGTGACTGACTGCTCGTTGTTATATCTGATATCGACATATTTCTCTGCCTCATTCCACTACTATAATTCACCATTCAGTCAATGGTAAATGATCTTCAACTGGGAACGGAAAGCCTAGGCTTGCTGGGAAAACAATCTTAAAATTAATGATGTGTCAGGACCACAATCTCAAATCCAAGCTCCTTCAAACTCCAAGAGCTTTTCAATCTCTGCTTCCGAATCCAAAATAGAGTCCCTTAAAGTTTTGGGTTTAGGTCAGCTCCAATGCTAGGAGGAAATTATACAGCAGGTAAAGGCTTGGAAAAAAAAAAAATCATGGCAGAGGATGTTTTCACAGGATTTTGGTCTAAGATGGTGAAAACGTCAGTAAAGGAGCTGCCTTCTGGAGGTTCATGCCACTTCTGATAGTGCAATCCTCATGGCATGAGAAGATCTTGAGCATCTCTGGCACCCTCACCACTTTGAACACCCACGCTAGACTTGGTTTTACACCTAACATCCTTAATCCAACAACTATGAATGTCTGCAGACACAGGAAGGACGAATGGCAAAAAGTGGTCTTTCAAAGGCTCACGTGGTCTTTCAAAGCAGTATCTCACACTGCACTGTCAGAGGCACAATATGGGGCTGGATGGACCATCAGTTGACCTAAAAACATATCATATATTCATTCTTATGACGTCTAGCTTAAATTTATACACAGCTTCTATAGCTCATTCCAATCTCAGAGCCGCAATACCACTTTTTTTTTTAGATATATATATTTCATTTCAGCCCTCCATGAGTTCAGTATTGTGAGATTTTAAACTGCTAAGTATTTTAGAGAAATGAAAAAAGAGGATGGACTGTTAGTGAAGACACTATGCTGTGACTTATCTGTTTCTGGCCCTGAAGCATATCTCCTGTTGGACCTGGGTAACTCACTTAACCTCCATTTGACACAATTTCTACCTAAATTTAAGGACAATAATGATACATTGCATATTTAGTTGGTCATTTTGTTAAGGTGCAGGCACTCTCCAAGTACCTCACTCACAAAATCGGGTGCTTATCTTGGCTGGACACTTTCAACCCAGATATTCAGGTGCAAACTTCAGCCCCTCTGAAATTTGAATGCAATCAGCTTAGCTCCAGGGACATGAGATCATGTCTTCTCAGGGAACCGGAAATAATAAAGAGGAAAATTCCCAACCAAATCAAACATCAGATGATACATCAGAGCTCAGTGACTGAGGAGAAGGTCACAATACCCCAGGCTGGAGGGTTACTGTGATTCCTCCACACCAAGGCATGGCTGAGGTCATGGTCGAGGCAGGGTGGGGAATTTTGCCCTGGGGCTGACTAACTTCAAGAGTTACCTTTGGTCCGTTAGGAAACCAGAAAGTGAAGATACAAGTTTCACCAGAGTAAATGCCCTAAAATCAGCCTCGCTGACTGATAGCTGTCAAGGTTTGCATGGACATGAGAGGGGAAAGCAGCTAAAGGCCCTTGCCTTGCCAAGTCAGAGGTGATCTGCTAGCCCACAGGGTAAACATCACTGCTCAGTGGCGTTGCCCAGTCCCCAGAATAAAATGTCATGAGGCAGAGTTCAAAGCTGCCCCGTCTAGTCCTTGAAGGTGGACATGCAGCTGGGTCTCACGTGGCACAGTTTGGTCCCACCAGCAGATGTTCCATGCAACACTGCTGGAGCAGAGACTTCGGCCGCTGGGGCCCAACCAGCCCATCTATTCTGGTCCCACATGCCACCAAACCAAACCCCCTGGGGGAGGGAGGGTGCTGGGAGCATGATGGAGAGGTGCCAGCTGCCAGAACAGCACTTCCAGAGCAGATTCATGCAGATGCTTCCGAGGGAAACACAACGATGTCCTCAGGAGATTCACCTCCTCCTCATTTGGGCACGGAAGAGGTGGAATGACTATTTAGCATGTACCAGCGGGGAAGAAGCTATGAGCAGATTTATGAGAGGTTTTCCTTGGCCTCCTACATCACAGACCAGCTTCCCCGTTTGCTCTGGCTGGCAGGCTTGTGCGTGTCCTCCAGGTCCCTACAGGCCAGGGTCTTTGTGCTGTCACCCAAAGCACCATGTGCTCTGCAGGCACAGCACATCTTCCCAATCACGCAAAGCCCAGAACAGATGAGAAACCTTAGAGCTCTGAGGCAGAGCAAGTGTGGGTTCCTCCCAAAGGAATGCCTCCAAAACAAGGGAAAAATCTAACATAAAATTCAGCGAACAGCTCGGGAAAAAGCCCCCCATCTTCCTGTAGAGCAACCATGGGGAAAAGCTAGCAGAGCATTCAACAACAGCAAAGGAAGCAGAGGGCCACTTTGAGTTGGCATTTGCACTTGAAAATTTTGGAGTGATTACTAAGACCAGACCTCCTTTTGTAAACATTTCTGTTATGCCTGCGTGGGTGTGAAGAAAAGAGCGGCTTTCAGCATATTCCTTCACAACAGGGCATAGCATGTGTATGCTAAGAAAGCCTGGGCACAGCTCGGCTGAAACAAGTCAGCAGGGTGAGGTCTAAAGCAATGCCCAGACAGCTCTGTCCTGTTTGCACTTCCAGGTAAACCTCACCGAAGCAGGAAATACTGAGTATTGCAAATTACTTTGTGTCTAGGTTTTATTGCCACATTTATAGTCAGTGGGAATAGACAAGGTTCTCGACCCTTGAGGTCTGTGGTTGACTGCATCAATAGACAATGGACATTGATGCTTAATGGACAACAAGCAGTTTTAAAAATCAGTCTAAGATTGGATGCACTGTATAAAACTAAAAAAAAAAAAAGGGATAAAAAAACCCCTCAGTGACCCGTTCTCCCACTGATGACATTGGCTCTCCAACAACATGACTTCTCTTCCTTCAGTGGAAATGTTCTAAAGTGTCAATGGAGGGAAGAAAAAAAAACATAAATAGCCCCGAAGAACGTCTTTTTCCACTGCTTTGGCACTGGATTATGAAGCACACAGATTCGCTATAGAAAAAAAACTCACTTTCCTGTTTCCCAAGCTGAGTTACATGATCAGAGCATGATCACAGGCTCGCAGCTCCTCGCTGTACTGTCTGTAACAACCCAACGTCACACGCATGCCCACACTTTGCAAAACCACTCTCATTTAAATCCAGCCCTCAGCTCTAGCACTGGCTGCCGCTGCCTGTATTAGTGCTACTGCCGATACTAAAAACCAAGCTGTCTGGAGCTATCTATCTTTGATAAACACTTAAAGCAAATTTTCTCACTTCTGATCTTAACAAAGCCAAGATGACTTTCTGCATGAGTAACCCAATTACTGTTGTGACACGCTCCCCCCCCAGCAAAACAACAATAACAACAAAAATGCAACCTCCTTCTCTTCTCTGACTGTTTCTTAGGCATCTTTAAAACCTCAGGGCTTGATCCAAATTGCCCAGTTCAACCAATAAAGTCAAACCCAATGGAGTTACACCCCACTGTCCAGAAGTGTAATTGAGAACAGGTTTTGGCCTGAAGAACCTCTAAAACCATCTCTCCTCTCCCCCCTCCCCTCAAGAGTCACATTTCTAAAAGGAAAAAAAAAATAAACTGAACAAGTCATGCCAGTAGGGCAACTAAATTGTGACGCGGGGGAAAAAATAAAGTTAAAGGAATACTTTAATAGGAGGGACACAAGCTTTACCAAATGGAGGTTCACAATGGCAACTCGCCAGTCGCCTGAAGGATGCAATCGGTTTGTGTAAAATACAGCAGACTGCAGCCACCCTTGTGTTCACGGCAGCAGAAATGCAAGCTCCACCACCTCATCCACTCAGTTTTGTAGCTTTTTTTCCACGTTACAGTGAGCTGAAGGCAAAATTCACCCTCTAAGCCTATTACTTGGGGCATTTCTAAATTATCTGTTCCAGGCAACCACTGATGTGCACCAGCTTCAAACTGGTGTGTGCTTCAGAGTGCTGCTGGTCCCAGGCAAAACACAGCCAATCCCTGGCAGGGGACTTGCATAGTGCTGGTCTAATAACAGCTACACCCTTTCTGTTTCAAAGCTGTCCTGCAGCTGATGGTCTCGGAAAACAGATGCTGGTCTTTGAGGCAGATGCTGCACAGCTGCATATCCAGAGCCCAGGACAACCCTGTGATGAGCACGGCTTTCTGCCTTCTCCCTGACTCTGCAAAAGGGCAGCGTCCAGCCCACTGCCTGCAAGTCACAGAACCACAGAATCACCAAATCACCGGGGTTGGAAGGGGCCTCTGGAGATCATCTAGTCCAACCCCCCTGCCAGAGCAGGGTCCCCTACAGCAGGTTGCACAGGATGGTGTCCAGGTGAGTTTGGAATGTCTCCAGAGTCGGAGACTCCACCACCTCTCTCGGCAGCCTGTTCCAGTGCTCTGCCACCCTCAAAGGAAAGAAGTTCCTCCTCAAAGTCCTGAATGAGGAATTAAAGAGGGCCCAGCTGGTACCATCCTCATCCTCCGTACGAGAGTCGAAGGTGCTTTCTGCCCATGCTCTTCCCATCAGACTCAGTTTACACTGTCCCTGAAACCAGTCCCTGCCTGCCAGTGGAGATGGGTCCCCTCACTAACTTCCAGGTAAGCCAGCTCTGAAGCCTTTCAATCTGCTTCCTACTACCCTAAAAATGACGAGAAACTGGAGCATAACATCCCTGAAGTGCATAGGGAGGGGAAAAGGAAAAGTTAAAAAAAAAAAA
>VYXH01008567.1:79752-131350 GCA_013397275.1 Burhinus bistriatus
AAAAAGGATTTCACGGGACCTGCTTTTGAGTGCTGTTATTCCAGTGATGAAAGTCACAGGTTGCTATAGATCAGACGGTGCCACAGCGGTGATGGAGCATGAAACCTCACTTAACTCCCACTTCGCAGTCCCCACAGCCCAGCCGCCGGGGTCCTCGCGCCGACCACATTCCTGCCATCACGCCCGTGGCTTTTCCCGGCCAATAGAAGCTAATCCTCACTAGCTGCATTTCAGAAAAACAACAGTTTTCCTCGTTTCGTGCTGAAATACTGATGCAACAGCTCTGTGTCTGAACGGGAATGTAATCGGATACGTGAGCAAGTTGTGCGAGTTGCCGTTAGGGAAAGGGAAAAAAAAATAAAAAAGCAAATATACCAGTATCCAAATGTGAACAGACAGGATTCCTGATTTACGGGCAGCAAGCAGGGTTCAAATTGAATCTGCATTGCCTCAGCAAAGGCATCTGCTTATTGGACGATTTGTTTTTTAATGACCCTTCGATGTTGCTTTTGCAGAATCCTAGTTAAAATGCCATGTTGAATAAGG
This sequence comes from Burhinus bistriatus, assembly GCA_013397275.1. NCBI lineage: Eukaryota > Metazoa > Chordata > Aves > Charadriiformes > Burhinidae > Burhinus > Burhinus bistriatus. Next base: position 80,299 of record VYXH01008567.1, read on the forward strand.
GCAACTCTGTGCCTCGTGCTGCCACAGCCCGGTCCTGTGGTAGGTTTAGGACTGTGCCGCGATTTGTAAAACCTGTACTCTGATACTCTAGGAAAATAAACACAACCTAGACAGAGAAAAGAAATATAAGAGTGAACCCCAAAGTGCTGAGTTCTTTCAGACTCAGGTGTGGGCCAGCCAGGCTTTAAATATTATTTCTGTTTAATCATGCAATAGCTATGTAAGACCTCAAGTGGAACGAAACAAAAACAGTTTATGTGCTTACTAGCAATAATATGGATTTTGTCATAGGAAACCAGTATTTACTGTTAAAGTTATTAGGAATTAATTATTTCCCCTAAATTACTAGGTAAAAAGATTAAGAAATAAAGGTATTTCTAAAGGAATGCTTGGTTAATTCCAATAAAGGTAATTAAAATAATCCTTGTTTTTCAGACAAGGGTCTATTCTCCTTTTAATACATGCCCAAGCCATGCCAGCCCAGTGACCATGTTAAGAAGCCAGTGGTATTCCCACTGAATATTGCACCACAACAAGGAAACTGGTGGAGGTGGACAGCCCAAACAGCTCACTCCCTACTACCACACCAAACAAGCAGACGTTTAGCAATTTCCCATGGTCATCTACCACCCCATCAAAGAGGTGCCTCATCTGTGGCATCACCTCTGTCTCTCCTTGGCATGGTTTCTGTGGCAACGAGCATCCATTCATCCCCGAAGAACTTGGAGGGACTGTCCGCAAAAAGCATCCCAGCACTTTAGTGGAACATCAAAGCACGTAGAGCTTTACAGATTACAATCAACGTCCTCAAAAGCACCAAAAAGCCTTGTGGGGAAGGCAGCACAAGTCACAGATCTCGCATTGATGTAACATGCTCACGCTTAATCGCCTCATTAAATGGGAGGGCTACCAGAAAGCTAACGAGTAGCCTTTGAGGGTTGGGTGACTGACTTCTCTAAATTGAGGTGAGAAGGGTAGGGAATAACATGGCAAATACTGTATCAAACCACTTATTCACTTCAAACTTTAATAAGCTGCCGAGTCCGCACTGTTTTGGGGGAAATCAGAGCAATTTGGGATTCTAAAGTATCCCACGACAGTGAGTTTATCTGGCAAGAAAAGCACACAAGCCACAATAGATGGGAAAGTCAGCCTGCCTTCCATGGTTCAGCTCGCTTCCCTCTGCCCTACCAGCACTGCATCTTCCCTCTCTCGATGAAGTCTCAGCTGGTACTTTGAACTGCTGACTCTTACATTTGCAGAGAAGACAGCGAATGCCACACAGCTTTGTTTCCAGTCAGGCTTACTTAAAGCTCATCTTAATTTTTCACCTCCCAGATCTGTAAATGCTGCTGCTGATTCATAAGGAGGCAGAGAAGTACTCTATTAATCAAACCCAGCAAAACATTTTCTACAGGAGGCATTTATGTGAATGAGAGCAGCATATGAGGTTACACTTGGCTAGGAGGAAAATTACAAGGGGATCTCAGTTCTCGTGCTTCAGGGCATAAGCTGATCACCAGATGGGGTCAGGAAGAACTTCACCCTGCTTCGGTCCTAGATATAGTGTTGCACAATAGGTAAACTATGGAGGCACAAGGAAAAAGGAAAAAAACTGATTATAGTCCCAGATTTTTCCCCTGCTTTCTCGGGAACTACGTCCCCAAACATTGCCAGACAGAAGACAGTACATTAGAAAAAAATATTGGGCTTTAGTTTGGCAGTTCTTAATCAGAAAATGATACGCACTAGAGCCCTGACTTCACATGTCCGACAAACAAAACACTAAGCCTGGCCTCTGGGAAGCTGGTGGGCAGCAGGTACCTTGTAATGGGTACTATGGAACATATTTACTATATTATAAACATTTTAGGCTAGTTAAAGCTAGACTTCTAGATCTGGGAGAACTTTGCCACAGCTCATGTGTACAATTTTTTCGTTTCAGTTCTCTGAGTGCTTTGGGTTCAAATTAACCCACTTACTTCTCTTCCTTACTGCAAATTAATAAACCAGTTGAACTTAAAAAAGAAGAAAAAGAAAGAAGAAGAAAGCCACAACACTTTGTTAAAACCGCTAAGTTTCAGCTGGTATCATGTCAAAACCACTTGAAACATGAAACCAGAAATCTTCCTAGGTTGACTCAAAGACTATGTATATATTAGGAGTGCTTTACCAGCAAAGGAATACTGGTATATAAGATTGGCAAAGGTCTCCTGGTACAGATGCAACTATAGTAGCAAAACTGAGTTTTAAACTAGTCTAGTAAATTGAGCCAAGAGTTTTGTTGATGGATTTGCATCTAGGTGAAGTTCTCCAACAGTTCTAGCAAGTGAATTGGTCAGGGGCAACACCTCTTCATGTCCTGGATAGACACAAATACATCAGCACAAGTTTTGAGTGTAGAAACGGCCAACATTAGATATAGGTTGTTTCGACACTCTTTGAAAAAATTAACCAGCTCTGAATTTAGAAAAATGACAAAATCCGTTTATTTTGTAGGCTTCGTGTTTTTGTTGCAAACTTCTGGCATAGCTGCAGTTAAACATCTTATTTCGTTCTTATAATCTGTGACACATGGTACTTTATGATTTCTCTCAGCACAATGAAATCTGTCTCTCAGCATGCAATCATAAATGTTGCATACAACCCTCACGAGCAACCTTTGGAGATTTCTCCATAACCCAGTTCATTTATTGTAACAGTGGTCAGCACTGGTGCTAGAAGGAAACCGCTGTGTGAGAAGACAGTATTATTATTCCAATATAAAGACCATTAAATGCTGGCCGCTTCCCTCAACACCAGTGCAAAATAAAAACGCTGAATAAAAATGTTCATTCTAATATGTACTATTGCACACACGGAGGAGAAGGCAGAGCAAAGTGGCAGTTAGAATTTCCCAGATTCCTACTCAAGTTACCCAGATGGACTATTTTGGACTTACGGCAAAAAGGTATTTTAAAAAAAGCAAGACATTTTCAGCTTCAAACACTACAGATAAATCCACTTCCCACCTAGCTTTGATTGGAACACATCTCTCGCTCTGTAACAGCCTCTTTTACTGCCGTTGCGACACAAATATCCATAAGCAATTACTACCATTGCCTGTGCAAGTCAAACCTATGGTTCTGTCTCTTACCTGTAATCTGACTCTGTCCTTGTGGATTAAAAGGACTTGGTGCAGAGTTCAGAGAGGGCCGTGGGCTCTGGGTCGGGACCCCTACTCTCATACTGGGATGAGGAATGCGCCCTAAATCACTGAGGCGTTCAGAGAACAAACTAGGTTTAGAGTCATCAAGCTTCTGTCTGTGCCCTGGAAACAGCAAATCATAAAATAAAAGCGTTAATAACAAGACTTAGTAATTTAACACACCCCCAAAAAACCCCAAAATGGCCTCTAAGGACCTCTTATTAGATTTAACGGACTTACAGGTATCTCAGCTACCCCCGATAACACAGCGACATCGGTGGGGTGATTTGCGTTTTGGGCCTGGTTGTGCTGGCGAAAGCCTTATTGAGTACAACGGTGCCCATACAGATGTGAAACATGTTGAAATTTGGATCAAAATAAGCACTTAGGAGGACACCCACACAAGGTCTTTTTTCTCTTTTTTTTTTTTCTTTTTTTTTTCCCTGCTTTAACTACATTAGGTAGTTAAAGAGGTAAACTTCCTTTTCCAAAAGCAAGCCTCATATGTAAGTACAAGTTATCAAGGGGGACAATTATTCCATGCCTGGTTTATACGTTGTGGATTTTTGCTAAGAAAACGCAAGCTTTTCTTCTCCCCTTATTTTTTTTTTCCTTTAACTCTGTCACAGTTAGTCATTAGCTTTCGTTCCTCTGGGAGATTTTCCAAAAAGTAAATAGTCACTGTCATTCGAGAAGAGCAGTATCACAAGGAAAACCTTCAAAGCTGCTGGCCAAGACTGGGTCCTACACTCCCTTGCACGGTGCGCCTTCCTCAGTGCTCCTACTTCTCTCCCCCCAAAACAGGCTAACTGCCCCCGTGCCGTATGGCCGCATTGGGAAAAGCCATTTATGGGTGCTCGGTTGTCAAAATGCAAAGGGGAAAAATGGCAAAAGCAACAGGATGCCCCAAATGGTACTGCTCATATTGTTATTGAGATGTTTCAAGAATAAAGGCTTTACTTCTCTAATTGTTGTATTTTTGCTCCTAGGTTTAATTTCTTTCCAAAGCAGTTACAGGATGCTCCTCGCCCAATGGTGCCTCTGAATGTGAGGCACAGAAGGTGTTATTTCTATCATTCCCCATATGGAGAAGCAGGCATGCATAGAGATTAAGGTCAGGACTAATTTTACTTAACTTCAGCCATTCATAAATCAGGCATCTAGTCTAAACTCTTCTAATGTAGACTTCCTCTACAGTTAATGGAAAGAAACAGCTACTTCCAGAGGGCAATTCATCTCATTTGTCTCTGACACCAGTCTTAAAACGGGATGATTCACCTTCTGAATTTGCTTTCTCTTCCTTCTCTGATCAGAGAGGGAGCGCACATGACTAGTTTAATTAGACACTCTCACCATTAGTCAACATCAAATGGAACCGATCTTGCCCTAAGTTACCGACCACGGTCACACAAAAAGCTTCTGGCAGAGCTGAAACGGGGGCCCAGGCCCCCTGATTGCAACCCAGAACCACGTCTGCCTCCAGCCCTGTAGGCAGTGCCAGGGCACAGGCACAAGCAGTAACTGGGTAGGATATTTGTATGCTTTTAACTCTAAGAAGGCTCCTTGGTAGGGTTTGGACTTGAAACCTTCCAGATGATCCCCTGTGGCTTGAGATAATCCACGCTGTCCCTCAGCAGTGTGAACACAGCCATCTGCGTGGAGCCTACTAGAGTTCAGCTGTGCAGCTACAGTCAGATTGTCCCATCAGTTTTAGGGCCAGAGAACCAATTCTGGCACTAGTTAATTTATTTTAAAAGAATAAATGAGGACACTGAATCTTGAGACTGAACTATCAGACCACCGCTCCTAAAAAAAATGCCTTTTAATGGCACCTCTCACCACAGTACTGAAGTACATGGATTCACCTCATCTAACTGGGACCATGGTGCCTACATGACGTATAAGCAAAGTGATGTCAACACTATACAGCTAAATCCAAACTAGATTCAGAGAAATCATGGTTCTAGATAGAGAAGTGAAGGATTCAGGCTGGGAGATGAGAAGAAACTGCACGGAATTTAATTTTGGAGACACTTCTCTAGCAATTTAAAACAATTAATTAGTTGTCCCATTATTTTGTACTTTGAAGTATGATCTTTCTCTCCCAGGATGACTCAGTCTAAAATCGCAGGGTAGGTGGGAGCTTGCTCCCTACGGAGGAGGTGCCGCTCTGTGTTAGAGCTGACATGGGTGGCTACTCCTCTCTTCGGGAGGTATCAATCACTTTAAATGGGCAATGATTTTTGGTGGGCTTGTAACAACTCCATAACGGCAGCTTAATTAACAGGGTAGCATCTAACCTGGTAGTCTTTAGCATTATCTTTTCAATCTATTTAAATTACAACCTGTTCAAGCTGGATGCTGCGAAATCTGAAGAAACGACTTTCACGTACACATGCAGTCAGTATTCTCCTGGGATTTCTCCTGTTCCATCTTCTTTTCCTCCACAATTTCTATAGACTTGCTTTTCCCTTTGCCAGTCATATTTTCCCCTCTGTTTTTTAAAGGCATCTCCTTCCCCTCCCCTTTTCTCCTCTACTCATTCCTAATCACATTTCGGCAAATTCAAGAGGGCTCAAAATAAGGCAAACATGAGTAGCCTATCTCCGGCCTCACACGCCAGGGCTGACTTTATCTGGGAAGGAATCCACCCCCGAAGTGAATTTTACTTTGAATTTTCACAGAAAAATCCTGTGCTACGTTTATACAATTTCCTTCTTGCTAAAGAATCCCTAACAAACTGGCGCGCAAGCTATTTTAACTGTCTTCAGATAACTCAATGAACACTTCTTATATAGGTCACCGCTCTGTGCCCCATAACCCCCACCTTTGTTTTCTTCACACTCTGTTTGCGCATACATAGCTTTGCTAGAAAGAGTTTATATTTAATTACATGTATTATTATTATTATAATGAACTAGGTCTATCATAGAAATACAAAATTCAGCAGGACAGCAGTGCACTTCAGTGTAGGCAGGGGGGGGGAAAAAGAAGAAAAAAGAAAAAAAAAAGAGGAGGAAAAAAAGAAATAAGAAGAAAGATTCCCACATCTGGTTGAATTGAAATGATCTAGAGATGTGTGGGTTTGGGTGTTGTCACCTCCTCCCCCCTCAAAAAAAAACTGTAGGGAAGAGAGAGCTCTGTGCACATCTGGAAGACCCCAGGCATCAATGGAACTGCAAGTCCCCAGAAACCAGCAAGGGGCCGAAGGCAGACTTGCCTTCCCCTTCTGGACATTTAAAATTTAGGGTTGTAACATGGAGTCATGTTGTGACAAAGAGATCCACAGAAGGAGCCACGCTCCCCCAGTGAAACGTCCCAGTGAGATGAGATTACATTACAGCTTCGCACGTTACGGGTTACTAGGCTTTGATAAAAGCTAAGACGTGCTCACACTGAAAGTAAGCAGGAAACTCAACAAAAACTTCATATTCAGGAGGTGCTCACAAAGTGTAGGCAACTTAAATAAATCTCTTGTCCTGATTCCTGTGCAGAAAAAAAAAAAAAAAAGTAAAATCCTATTAAGTACAGAGAAGCCATGAGATATGGGCTGAAAACACTCTAAAAAGGCCTTCTGAGTAGCACATAAGCAGCAGCAATGAAATATGTGATACATGTTTAAAACTCATTCCACAAGCTGCTTTTCATCTCTCATTGATATATGTGTCCGTTGACAGAGAAATTCCTGATCCCAGGGGAGTGTGCTAAGAAAAGCTGTATTCCTTGGTCTCAGTCATGAGGTGTAATTTTATTTCAGGAAAAAAGATTAGGGTAGCAAGTGTGGATAGCTCGGGGAGAATCTGTGATCTGCTGCAGCAGTGAGTACATTAAAAAGCAATATAAAGCTACATAAAGAATAGGATAAAATAATGTTGCAGCCATCCCAATGCCTGCAACACGACATTCAGTGCCGGCTGCTCTGTTGCAAAGACAATTTTATGGAACGGATTGGGCTTGGAGGGAGGACAAAACGGTTATGGACACAGGCAGTCTCGGATACAAAATGCAACCAAAAAGATTTAGGCTGTCCCGTGAGTTACTGAATAAGGACAGGACCCAACAGCCATTGGAATAGACCAGGTCACAGGCAAGGACATGGAAAAGATATGAGAAAAATTGAGAGTTAATAGGCAAAAGTTATACAAGCTGTTCTGCTTCGTCTGTTGTCATAGTAGAAAACATGTTAGATATTAGAAATCCATTATTTGCTCCAAAATGATGGGCAATATTCTGGTCTCTCACCACTACTCAGCTGTTTCAAGCCAAACACCAACCTGAGTATTCGTTTCTGGAGACAGAAAGCATTGCCATTAATCCAGCCTAGTACCAGTTTTGGCCATTTTATGTGAACTGAACCAGAAAATAGTACTGAAAGAGTGCAACAAAGTCGGCGCAAACTGCAGCCAGCCGGACAGTGCCTGTGCTGCTGCTTCAGCCCGCCAGTCCAGGAGGCCTCAGAACATGTTAAAATGGCCCATAGGAGCTAATGGTCAATTATCACATCCCTGGCATGGCAGAAGATGTGAGGAGGCTTCATCTCCAGCGTAATCATTTCAGTTTAAACTAAATGAAGGAATGTCTTTCAGATCAAAGCAAGGCAATCTTGACTCTGCTGGATGTGGTAACTGGAAAGGGACGTGAGCTCGTCTCTCATCACAGAACTTCCACCGCTCCGCTGGAGAAGTCAAGATGTAAATCGGGCCATGGAAGAGGCTGACTTGCAGAATGTAAATGTGGTGTTGATGCTTGAAGATTTTTACCTCCTCGGGGAGGAGGGGTGTGCGTTTTTATCTTTCAGCTTGTGGGTGTGGAACTGAAAACTAATCAGATTATGCTACACGTGGCCTCGCCAGATGCTGACACTCAGGGACTCCCTTTCTTTGTACCGTGTACACCACCCACCAGTTTTGGGGTTTTTTTTTGTGTGTGTGTGTGTTTTTTTTCTGGTACCAAGGAGATCTGGTTACCAGATTTTCAACAGATGCTTTTATCACTCTCAAGTGGGTTAGCTATTTTCAGTCATCGCCCAGTTCTATCTTTTTTGCTTTTGCCTTAACAAGAAGAAGTATTGTGGGAGTCAGGTGTCTCCGTAAAAGAGTCAAAGGAAGGCAGAAAGTAAGAACCTGGGCTCTCACCTGCTAGGGATGCATTTGCTGGGACATCCCAAACAGAATGGAGGGTGATGACCCGACATGAATACCACCATGGTTTCTGTTTGCTATATGTCATGAGTGCGCTCAGCATCAGCTAGTGAAGTTTGGAGAGTCTCTCCATGGAGTGACTACAGCTGGAAAGGGCAAACAAAGTAAAAATCCTTTGAACTCCAGGGCCAGTAACCGAGGCTTTCTAGGGCTCTGGGTTCAGTGCTGAGATTGAAAAAGAAGAAAACTTTAATGGAAGAGGGACTTTCCTTCAGGCTAAGGGGTAGCAGAAGGAAGAATCACCTAGTTTACAAGCTCTGAATTTATAGCCTATACACTCCAAGCTTTCCATGACGTCAAGAGAAGCACATCAGAGACCAAGAACCCAAGTCTTGATTATTTCTACTGTTCTCCAAAGGTCAAGTTCTTTAAAAAGGCAAAGAAAGGGCACATTTTTTCCTACTAACATTATACGTCTTTGAGACAAGCACTCTAATTATGTCTCCTTTAACACTAGCACACTAGTGACATACTTCTGTGTACACACTGTAGAAGACAATTTCACACCACAAAAAAGATAGGTTACACATCCTCTGAATTTCATCACAAATTCTCCTTGAATTCTCTTTGGATGTCTTCCTGCATTTCATCCCATTTGGTCCTGTGGATCAGATGTACTGGAAGATACTGATACAGGCTCGACGCTGAATTCAGCTACAGGCTTGTAAAGCTGAAGTCAAGGGAGCCCCATTTATGCCACGGTAAAGGAGTTGAGACCTGAGCATAATGCTCCGTAACAGCTGTTGTGCAGGGACTGGATAATGCTGAGCATTCAGCATGAAGCAGAAGTATTCATTGTTCTGTTACAAATTTCAGATAATACATCATTGCAGCAAGACGGCACTCCAAAGCAGTGTCAATCTACGCTCCGGAGGTAAAAATGAGAGAGCCATAAATTAGCAAAAGCCCAGAAGACACACGTCAGCTCTTTGCAAGGAAAAATCTCTGAAGCAAATTACAGGGGTCCCACTTGTGTCCCTTGTCTTGTGACAAACTCTCATCCCCGGGCTGGCTTTCCCCAACCCAGTCCTACCGAACGCACCCAATCCAAAGTTCATGACAAAAAAACCCAAAACACAAAAGAGCCAAACAATTTCTACCCAGGAAAGGGAAAAGCCTGGAACCCTTCCAGTCTCTTGGGTAAAGACACAATTATGAGAAGAAAAATATAATCCACCCAAGAGACATAATTACCTAATTAGGCCATAGGCTGTGCATAGGAAAGGTTCTTATAGTTCATAAAACAAGAATCTACATAGGTGCAGTAACTACAGTTAATTCACTCAATGGAGAAAAAAAGATGTTTGTTTTTTAAATAGCTGAGGGCACCAGTTTGCATTAGACTGGAGATCGTATTCTCCCGACTGTGCACAGAGCCCTATTAGTGTCAACAGGAGCCACTCAGATGCAGGCAGAAAACAAGACCCTGTCTCTTTTTGTTCTGAAAAAAGACTTATTTTTTACCCAAGGCAGGTAAGTCCTGTACCTGAGAGTACTGCAGAAAAATGGAAATAAATAAAGACAGAGGAACATACGCTGTGGATGGGCTCAGTTCCTATACAACGGCTCTAACGTGGCTCATTGCCAAAATCCCACTGAGCTCCTCCTCCCTGACCCCTGCTCTCCCAAAGGTCTGCAGACTACTGGTATGGCTCCAAAACGGCCAGATCCAGCTCCCAGGGGAACCAGTTACGCTACTGTCTTCCAGGAGCTGTGGCTCCAACCTGGGGTGAGCAGAGGCAGGGGCAGGTTTGAACCTCAACGTAGAGGTCAATCCTGCAGAGCATCTCTGGTGTCAATGGTCATCTCCCCACTGACTTACTGGGAGCAAAAACAAATTTCGACACAGCTCATCTTGCAGGCAGCCCGCCCAGCACGGGACAAAGTCAGAGCTTCCAGCAGGTCGAAGGGAGGAAGGGGCAGGAAGGGTGAGAGGAAACAATCCCATGGGTGTGTAACCTGTGTCCCTTCGCACCCATGGGAATGACTCTAACTCAACCACTGCAAAGCCTTTGAGGATATAAAGTGCTATCAATGCGTTTTAAAATTCAGCTGGGGTCTGTGAAAAGCACTCATCCAGCTGAAAGACAGACCCAGAGGTCGGGGGTTTTTCAGCAAATGGCAACAGCTGCAAAGGAGCCTCTCGCTCCCAAAATTTCTCCATCTAGCGAGGCGAAAAACGCCTGCTGGGAGCAGGGCTCCAGGCTGCTCCTCCAGCAGACAAGGGACTGTGATGGGGGACATGTGGCAGGGGCTGAGCTGGCCCCGAAGTCTGCACAGGGAAAGTCCTGTTAAAGCAGCAAAACTGGAGGATTTAACGAATGAAACCAAAAAGGTGCTTCAAGAAAAAGGAGAAGCAGAGCGGGAAAGGGCTCGAGTGGGCTTGCTTTTGCACCAGTTCCCTCCCACCCTTCAACTTATCCCAGCGTTGCAGGATCCACGTTGCCCTCTGCTCCGCCCTTCTGCTGCAGTACACCAGTGAATGAGCAAGGTCTCTCCTTGCTGTAGTGGAGGGATTTTTCTTTCTCTTTTCTTTCTGAAAAGCTTTTGAATTCTGACTTCGGATGATGGAGCTTGTTCTGCAAAGCTAAGCAACACCCTGCGTGAACATCAGCACAAAGCAGCTGGGTCGGGGAGGGAGCAGGTGGGACCCCCTCGCGCCACGATGCTCTGCCTTCACCTTTATCCATCCTTCATGAACATAAAGGAATCTGTGTGCACGTGTGCCAGGAAACCAGCTAAACATTGCTGGCATCGCCGCTCGGAAACATTAAAGACAACTCATATAAACAGAGACTGTCACGCAAGCCTCCGTCCCTGCCTTAATTCCCTTTGCATGCTGGTATCTGTTACCCTCTCCCCCTTCTCCTCCCCGCTTTTTTAGCAGAAGAGGGGAAGAGGGAGAGCAAGGGCCGTTCCGCAAAAGCACAAGAGCTCCTCGTTCTGACTTTATCATCCTCATCCTAACCCAGCAATATCTTTGAGGAATAAGGTTCCCCCCCCTTCCCAAAGGTAGCTATCCCATCAAGAGCCTGCCAACTTCTGTTGCTTGCTGCAGCGACCGGCAGTAAAGATCACAGCAAACGAAGGGGGCGAGAGGAGGGGGAGAAGAGAAAGAAAAAAAAAATCTCCTTGAACTGGCCTCCCTCCAGCTGGCAGGAGGGGATGGTTTTCTTAATGCTTGCGAAACCTGATTACTTTAAAAGAATGAAAAGGAGGGGGGTGGGTGGGTGATGTAAACACAGCTATTAAACCAGATTTAAGGCGCTTAGTTTAAATCTAGTCTAAGAGCTCTCTGATGCTACGCTGCTCTGCTCTCGAGACATCAATAAGGTGCATTTTCATTTTTGGTTTTGTTTTACACCCCCAAAACCAGGAGCGTATTGCAGGCTGAACGCTGCGGTTACAACGGGAATTCAGGCATGGAAGAAACAACAGTTAAGCAATAATAGATGGATGTGTGCGTGTTTGCACTCTATCTTTCAACAGATTGTTTTGCTGCGTTAGAAGACTACTGTGTTTATATCCGTGCAGCAGGTTTTAAGCAGACTGTTTAAACTTGATTAAAGTGGGATATTTCTAAAATAACCTTACTAATAAAATTCAGATGGCTAAAGAAACCTGAAAACGTGGTTAAAAATAAAAAAGATGCCATTTCAATCTACACTGGCAGGGGTAACATGATATAAACTCCAAAAGAAAACAGTCTTTACAAGTTCGACTCGAAGGATTATCTTGTGTATCAGCACCCTCTGTGGCAGAGTAGCAGTTATCCACGTATCCACCCATGTTAATGCTGCTGCACAATTTACTACAGCCGTGATAGACAGATAATTGCTTTATCCACCCAAGTGTAATAAACGGAGTCTACTATGTTAATCCTTGTATTCTTATTGTCTGCGAATGCCAAGTAAGGGAGAGACGTACGCTGAAAACCCTACCCTCTCCTTCCAGAACTACTGGAGTTTACTCACCCTCAGACCTGCTGAAGTGTTCTTACTGCATTCCACTCCCCTGCTTGCAGTGCCAAGTATTTTGAGTAGTATCAAGTTATTGTTATACAAAGGGCACCTACAGTCAGGCTATATGGAGGCAGAAGCCAGGATGCAGCAGCCTTTAGGAAAAAAAAAAACCCAAAAACCACCAACCACCCTCCAACATCTTTTTCTACTCAGTAAGTAAAACAGGCCAAGTATTATTTGTTCCTGGGCATAGCACAGAAAGTAATTAACCTGTCCTTCTAAAACTGGACGTCTATTCAATTTGCGTGGAGTCTGTCTGACTGTTGAGAAATGTCATTTAGCTGCTGGCCCATCAGGGTTTTCCACAAAAATCTATAAAGATTTTTTATTTTGAATGTCAAAAACAGGCGTATCCTTTAAAAGGTTTACAGATAGATTCCTGGCGGCTCCGTGAGCTTAGGTTTGTGGCATCAAATCTGTGAGGACAGTTTGATGGATGTCTCCCTTTCTTCCTCCTGAAAGGTATAAAGAACTGGTGGTTCCCCAGTAAATGTTACGCTTCATGCGGTTCTTTGCTCTTATTTACACACTCAAGAGTGTAAAAGTCTCGTGCTGCTGGCAATGAGGGGGTTTATTGGGGCAACTTTCACGTTGCAGAAGGTAGCCAACTTTCTGTGTAATCAGAGCACGAGCACCTACACGATGTACAAGAGGGACAGCCTTAAGCGGCACATAAATGATGTAGCCGGGCTTAAGAGAAACGTTGGCCTGGAGATCCTGCCAACAATCCTGGAGGTGAGCAGCAGTTTTTGTCCCCTTGTTATGCTCCACCTCTATCTGCCAACGCCAGCAGGGGCGTTTCTGTCCCAGGTGGAAGCTGGGATGGACTAATCTCTGCTTTCAAGTCATTGAGGGAAAGAAAGTGCCATTTAAAGGCTAAAACACAGCTATAGGGGATGCATGGAGGAGAGTTTGGTGTTACAAGGTTGCCCACTATCACTAGTGATACTGAAATGGAATGTATTTTATGCACCTTTGGCCAATTAATATTTATTATTTTCTTTAATAACTTGGATGATGCAATACAAAGCACGATTATAAAACCATGAGATGACATCCAGTAGGGAGGAATCCTTCAGACTTTGGAGAAAGGGGTCAGAATTCAAAACGGTCTTAGCAAACTGGAGAAATTACATTTGCCATGTCATTAGTAAAATAACATGCAGTCAAAGTTAAGTGCATTGTACTAGACTTCGGAGCAAGAAATCGAATGCTGAAATGCACCCCAAGGACAAACCGATTAGTCAGCAGCACTGCGGAGGAAGACCTGGGGTAGCAGGGAGCTGCAAGTTGAATGTGAGTCAATAATAGGACTCTGTCTTAAAAAAAAAGAAAAAAAAATGCACTTCTGGGAAAGATTAATGGTTATGTTGCATAGAAGACATAGAAGGTAACTATTACACTCTGCTCAGAAGTGGTGAGACATCAGCTGGACTGCTTTATCCTGTTTGGGACACCACCCTCTAAGAAAGATACAGACAAATGAGAGAGAATCCAGAGAAGAGCAACAGGAGCGATAAGAGATTTAGAAAGTATGACCTACATGGAAAAGCTGAAGGAAATACATTTGTTTAGTCTAGAAAAGAGACGAGCAGGAAAGGACATGATAAGAGTAAAATGTTTTCTAAAGAAAATGGTAATCAATTGATCTCTGTGTCAGCTGAGAACAAAACAAGAAAAAGCTGGCTTCTTTTGAGGTAGAGGAGATTTAAGAGATTAATGTATGATATTAGCAAACTCCTTTTTAAGTATAAAAGAAAAAACACAAAAACCAGACTTGGTAAGTAAGTGGAAGGCACAGTACTGGAGGATTTAAGAATTTGGACAGATGTCAGTGATGATCTAAGTATATATAATACTTCCTCTGAGGAAAAATGGACTAGGTCGCCTGAGGTTTCTTTTAGCCCTACTGTTCTAGGACTGAGTGATTGTCTGTGCTCGGTTAAGTCACGTACACAATATTTTTAACATGAGTACATCAAGTCGGGCAGCTCATGCTAACTGTGGGCCTGGTGCTGCAAAGTGTTCAGCATCTCCCGCTGCCGTGAAAGGGCAGAGTGAAACGCAGGCTGTGGCTGCTTAGGTATTCCAGACCACAAGGAACCCGAGTTTGGAAATGCTGATCTGAACCCCCTCTGCGCCAGAGTTTCCTACGGCTCTAAATTCAGAATAACTGCCATTTCTTTGCCTCACAGTGGCTATTACAAGATCGATCTCACCATTAATTTAGCAAACACGACTCTGAGTTTCCACTAGTTTTTGGGGAAGACGCAACAAAGTAAAACTAGGATTTCAGGTCCAATGCTCGAGAGTGTTCCTGCATCCCCAGATGCAGGTCCAGAAGATCACTAACATGTTACTAGTCCACAATTGGTTTTGGTTGTTGTTTTCTTATTTGTGCAGCTGCTCATTACTTGAAGAGAGATGGTCCCTCTTCAAGGGATGGGCCAGAGTAGCCCTGGCCATCCCTTTCTGCTAAAACCTATGTGCTCCTCTCCATGCCAATATGAAGAACAAGGGACATCAAAATGACAAACTTATTGAGGAAAAAAACCCAAAACACTAAGCCTGGAAGCAAATGTTCTGGACAACCTATGTCTTCTATGAGAGTACAGAGAACTCCTCAACGCTGTGAGACACTATAAAATCCTGGGATTTTCCAACAAGATAGCATCATTATTTGCATTATTTGCTTCATTCATAACCACCTCCACTGCAGTTTTTTTTTTCCTTTGGCAGAAAAGCAAAGCTACATTCTGCTGTGAGCTACACAAACACAAATCCCATCCTTGCTCTACAATCTCCAGTCTTACATACATTCATCTCGCATTAAAGTCCCCGAGCCCCAAGGGGGGGCTGACTGCCTCTACCCCGGACCGGCTGTTTAATAACATCGTGCCCAAAACTCAGCCAGGCACTGCAAGCACATGAGATGCAAGTCATTGCCCAAAGTTAAGCCTGTCCTTACGGGCTTTGCAGGTTGCTAATTCGGAGCCTAAGCCAGGTGTTTAACCTGCTCAGGGGCGATGCCTCCTACCGAAAGCCCCAGGCGGGACAGAGGGGAGGGAGGTTGAGTGACACAACTGCATTTGGCTGCAAGGAATGTAATATGTTTTTGAAGGGCTCTGACAGGGGGCTGACCCTTTTGCCGACAGTTGTAAAGTTTGTTTGGTAACGGGGAGCCTCCCGTGAACTTAAAAACAATAGGAAAACAGAGTCCTGGAGAATAAATCTCACCCCCTGCCCCACTTGCCTGTGAGTTTGGCTACCAGAAGGTAACAAATCCCCAGGAATGCGGGCGGTGGGGGGGATGCGCCTGCGAGAGGGAGCTGGAGGGTGGCCAACACAAGCAGTGGGCGATGCCATTCACGGCACGGCGAACTGCTCTGATGAACACCCGGGGAAAGCCTGAGAAAGGCTGGGGCTACTGCAGGCAAGATGTCCCCTACAACGGCTCCGGCTGCTTCTGCAGGGAGCTCTTCAGGAGCTCGTCCCGCAGAAACCCCAAATACCTCTTTCTGCTGCTTCCAGCCGTATCGAATTTAGTAGAAAGTTGGCTTCTCCTCAAGGCATGGTGGGGAAGATTGGTCCAAATAGGACCTCACTTTTATTTCTGAATTCATGAGTCTCCCTCGCCCATACACTGGGGGAGCTCAGAGAGCATCAATTTTTGGTCACTGGAAAGGACGTAGCATACAGGACAGGGAAACCTCTGTCTTACCACCAGTCCCCTGCACTGCACAATCCTCCTCCAAGTTCATTTTTTAAAGAAGTTTATAGCTCACAGGCTTTACTTTGACCCTGCTATAACTACTCCATTATTTCACTGCTAAAGAGAAATCCACTTGGGCATTACATTGTGGGTACAATCCACTGAAAAAAGGAAAATCAAAGAAACAGAAGCTGTAAATGCTTAGTTATAAAAATCACAAGTCATTCAAATGGGCAGCCGTGAAGCTGATGGCTTTCAAAGATGTACAGAAGCACATATATACAGCCCGACCTATAGATATGCTTCGAGTTTGGAAAGATGTTAGAGTGCATTGGATCATCCCTGGCATGTGCCTCAAATAATCTCTAACTATTTTATTATTGTTTTGGTGAGTCATTAAGTTTGGATGCCCACTACAGTGCACCAGTGGAAAACATCTCTGCAATGCAAGAGTGGCAAGGATATTTTATTCTGCTCTCTTAAAGCAGGCAGAAATAACACTACAGTACTTAAATTCTGGAAATACTCATCATCCCTGTGCTATTAATATCATCTCAATAGCTCATTCTATTTAAAGCAAGTTTCTTTCATGGGTTTTATTTTGTGGGTGGCAAATCCTCATTTAATTCACAGGATAAAAAAGTATGAACCTACAATTGAAAAAAATGGGATTGTATGGGGCCCAAACCATCTGCCAGAACCATGAATAGAGGCTTTGCCACTGTCTTCAGTGAGAGACAGCCTGGCCCTGAAGTCTTTACAGCTCGCACAAATTTGAATTTTATTATTTGCTTTCTTTTTAATGTCATATGACTCATTTTAAGGAATAATATAGCTGCTTCCACTGTAATAGTTACAGTCATTTGTCTGTGAGGCCAAAACTTGATCCCTTGGTTATGGAATCTTAGATACAAGCTGTGTAGTCTACCTTTTAGCTCTACTGCTTGCTATTTTTCCACTGAGAAAATAAGGCACACTCAAGCCATAGGCACCATTTATTACAGGACATATGAGGGGTTTCCTGTCTCTTTAAGCATAACCTTGATTTAATTCCATCACAGAATGATGGAAAATAGAACACAAAGTGCTCTTCCCCTTTTGTCCAAGAAAAGTAAAACAAGCAATGCTGGTGATGCTGAAGAAATTGGATATCTTTTAGTGGTGCGTTGCCTTGGGTTTTTTTACAAGTAAAGCTCATCTGTCTTAACCAATTTAAATGAAGTAAAAAGGCAACAACAGAAAAGAGGGATGGAAAACTTTTTCCAGCTTCAACACAAACTGTGAGGAAGTTAAAGTTTAAAAAAAGAAAGTGATTTTTTTTGGTAAAAGTCCACAGAGAGCTCAGCACTATGACAAAGGAAGAAATTTGTTTCTTAACTCTTCTCCAGGTAGGATGGACCATTCCTTGTCCTTTCGCTCCAGCTTCCCACAAGGCCCATGGGATTACTCTCCTTCAGGCAGCAGAAAAGGAGTTTGGCTGTCAGTGTCCCCATCATTGACCAGTTTTGATGCATGAACAGGTTACTCCTCCCTTGAGAAAAGACTCTGTGCGCTAACGATTCCCCTTCATCAAATCATAGCATCATAGAATCATAGAATGGTTTAGGTTGGAAGGGACCTTAAAGTTCCAACCCCCCTGCCATGGGCAAGGACACCTCCTACTAGACCAGATTGCTCAAAGTCCCATCCAGTCTGTCCTCGAACACCTCCAGGGATGGGGCATCCACAGCTTCCCTGGGCAACGTGTTCCAGTGCCTTGCCACCCTCAGAGTAAAGAATTTCTTCCTGAAATCTAATCTAAATCTCCCCTCTTCCAGCTTGAAGCCATTACCCCTCATCCTATCACTGCATACCCTTGTAAAAAGTCCCTCTCCAGCTTTCTTGTAGGCCCCTTTCAGCTACTGGAAAGCTGCTATAAGGTCTCCCCGGCGCCTTCTCTTCTCCAGGCTGAACAACCCCAACTCTCTGAGCCTGTCCTCATAGCAGGGGCTGAACCCAATTTCTAATCTCTGATGGACTTAGATGGCCGAGCTACTGCCAAGGGTGATTTGCTGTCAAGTCTACCTCCCAGCATCTGGCAGCATTTCCAGCAACACACTGGTTTAAAATTATCCATCTTGCATACAGTAGGGAAAATACACTCCCTTCTCCATGATACTGATATTTCACTGCATCATTTGAACAGAACATCTATCCCCGACACTCCCTCTCTCACCAGGTGTGGTGGTAATTTACTTCCTGCACGTCACTCAGATTTGAGAGTGAAAAGTGTTTTTTCCGGTTTTGCTTTTCTTTGATAAAGTTTCTTGATAGTGTTTAAGAATGGCCAATATTACCATTTGCTAAGGCTTTGGTAATGTTTCTTGCTTTCTTGTTGATTGTGGCATAAATCTTCACTAAAATAAATGGATGCACAAGGGTATAAAACTGATGCAAGAGAGAATTGTGGCTGCTGAATTTAAAGTGAAAGTCAAGGCTCGCTCACTTGACAGTTAAGATAACCGTACCTCTACCAAGCTCTGTGGTTTTCACACCTTCATATTTAGTGTTTGGATGTTTCCTTCTCCGCTTTCACAAAAACAGCGCCACAAAAAACTGGTCAAAGGCCTTCTCCTGTAAGGAGCAGCTCCCTCGCCCCTGCCAGGCAGGGATGGGTACCCACCTCCTGCTGGCTGCTGGGAATATCCTGAGCACAAGGAGCCGGGGGCTCTGCCCATGCCAACCCAGGCATGGGACCACGGCCCCGCCGCATGGCAGCATCAGAAGTGTCACTGCATTGCCAAAAGTTACCACATCCTCCACCAGGTTAGACCAGGGTAACCCCACCGTCACCTGTAAAAGTGGTGGGAGGTGTCAGGGAGAAGGATGAGGCACACCGTAATTAAAAACTGCCCTTTGTATTTTATGTCGCGTGTGAGTATGAGTTAAGTGGCCTCATTTAAAGTAAGGTAACATCATTGCCACTGGCTGTAGTTTCTAAAAGTACCCTTGCTTATCCCAAACTTAAGCATAACTCATTCTGACGGAGTTTCTCTGTGAGGCAGTTTTGGTATGTACACACGACGGTACATTCCTTCCATGTCTCTAATTTTGTTCAGAGGCAGCGCCATTTATCGCTGCTTCACTGCACTGCAAAGCAAGCTTACGTGTGTATGCAAACACACCAGCTCACACGTGCTAAAAATGACGTTTTTGTGTCTGCTCACAAGGAAAAAAGAAGGATTAATTATGCACAAACATAACAACTTTCTCTAACTCGGCCTGGAGATGTGAAAGAGAAGTGGCCCTGTAATCACGTCTCTTCTGAGAATACTGCCATATGGTTTTAACAGAGGTTTATTTCCTGAAGCAAGAGAGGACTGCAGATTCTCAATCCAACTAAAATAATTATGCAGACAATTTCACTCCATTACTTTCAGGGGAACCCAAGCTGTGTGGTCCTCACATGCTTGCTGACACCTTTAAAGAGACATTAAACCATTTTTACATAAAATTCCCTTAATGGGTGGGATGGAGGATGAATTTCCTGGAAGATTAGCACCTGTCGCATTGCATAAGGCTTGCCTCTGCCGCATTAATTCCCTTCGGTTGGCAGACAGCAAAACTGTGACTGAAGCCTCCAGAATACGGAGCAGCGAAGCGTCAACCCTATCTCGACAGAGGGAAACTTCTCCCCGACACAATTATTTTACCTCCCGCATTTGATGCTGAAATAGCACAGGACTTAAGTACAAATGGGTGCCCCACATTAAGTACAAGGAAATTGAAATATAGCCTTAAATTTCAGCCTTGGGTTATGCTCCAAACACAATGCGGAGAACTTTTTTCAGAGCCACCCTGGGCTGCTGATCTTTCCCCTCAACTAGACAGACTGCAGTATAAAACTTCCAGTCTTTCAATCAACAACGGGTAAAAATCCAAGCAAAATGAAACCGCTTTGATTCGAAATAATAAAACGTGTATTAAAACATCACCTATCCAACTTTGAATGTAAACTACAGGAGTCCTGTAAAAACAGGGATGTTAACCAAGACACACAGTGATTAAAGGATATTTTAAAGGGAGAAGGGAGACCACCCTTAAAGCATGGAATTATCCCTTTTGGACTAAAATGCAATCTGGCTTTTTTTTCGGCGACTGTGTCTGATTTTAGTTACAGTAGCTGGTTTATGGAATTAGCAAACATACTACATTTCAGACTGGCAAATCCAATTAAATCAGCACAAAGCATACACATACTTTTAGTGTGCCAATCTGCCTATGGTGTTAGAAAGATGTAATTCCCGGTAGCAAAGGGGTGAAGGAAGGGGAAGGTTTGCCACAGCATCGGGGGATTTTTCATCATGTAAAATGGTAATTTCTTCAGATCAAAAAGGCAAATTTAAAGAAAAAAGCAACCAGGACTATGAGATCAGATCAGAAATCAGGTATATACCAGCAGCAAACCACAGGGCACAACCGAATGGTGCACGGGGTGGTTTTCTTAATGGTTTGCAAATCTTGACGCAGCTTGAGGCTACTGAACGAGCACCTTCCTCCGCCGGGCACGGGAGCTCTGCAACGGTTAATGGCACACTCTGCACGTGTGTGGCCTGAGCAGCGAGGAAATCGAGCAGGAAACATGTTTCTAATCTTTTTCTAGTGGCAATTTCAACATTATGCTACAGATAAATTACGGTAATGTAAATAGTAAAATCCAGTTCTCAATTCTTCAGCTCTGCGTCTGCCACCACCTTAGGTTTCCACAGGCAGGATGGGTGCAGGATGCTCTGCTACGGGACGGAGGTTTTGTGCTCAACTCCTGATGGTGCCATACGCAAGGCAGTCTCCTCTCTGTTTTCCCTCCCACGTTTTATCCCTATGCGTTGTAAGATCTGGGGAATTTTCTCCCATGTCAAGTCTGGGGAGCGTGGTACCGAAAAATCCCCCTCCTAGCTGTGGCGTCAATACGTCTTACTACAAAGCAATTGCACCTCTGATAAAATTGTAAAAGTGTATCAACCATTATCAAAGCTGCCCTTACTAATACAGCCAAATAAGGTTGGTTTGTTAAGTCAACAGTACTTTCTCGGTCCCATGCCCGAGCAAAATGCTCTGAGTGAGCCTTTCAACACAGTGAAGAAATACTGAAGACGTTAGCAATGGCATTGTCTTTCTGTAACACTCTAAAAAAAGCGACGAACGTATTTTTGTCCAAGCTGGATTTAACAATGCTCGCTCTCCCCCCAAACCTTCTGTTTTCAAAACAAAACCTAAATTTCAGGCCAACATTTCCTGTGGTGATCGTTGCGGTTAAACAATATTTGTGAGTTTTGCATGCTTGATAAGGTCTCTCAGCAGAATTGCTTGTCAACTGAGGTGTGGCAAATGGAGATAGGGGTGAAACCCAGCAGAAATGCCCAGATCCAGTTCTCCTCTGAGCTCATGGAAGAACTCCCACTTACTTCAGGAAAAGCAAGATTTGGGCTGATGCAGCTCTTCCAGTTAGCATTTGGTTTTGTGGGGAGAGGGACAGCAGCTTTTCCTGTGTTATTCACCGAAACAGGAGGAAAATGCTCAAAAGGATAAGAGTGCCGGGGTTTGGCCAGCTGCACCTACTCTTCACGCTACATGCCACAAACGTCTAAAGTGGATTTGGGGGAAATTACCCACAGTGGTTTTGAGGTTTTAAATAAGGTTCAAAAAAAAAAAAAAAAAAAAAAAAAAAAAAAAAAAAAAAAAAAAAAAAAAAAAGACAGGAAAACTGCACTCGAACACTGATTCACTCTATAAATTGATTTAACTTTCCGACAGCTGAACTGAAAGTTCAAAGAGGCAATCTGCTTTATCAAGATGCAACCCTGCTTTGAAATCATTTAGGCAAGAGGTCACCTTCTTCCTTGAGAAGATTTTGGCTCTCCAAAAGTATTACCCATTGATTTTGGAGTATTATGAGCCATGTACTTGACACACTTTCTCCCCAGTTTGACACGGACGAGTGAGACCAAACCTGCATAGAGACCTGCTCAATAGGAAGGACCATGACTATGTATAAGAAGTCCATCTTGGCTTAGCAATAAAACCAAGCGGCAGTGCTTTACAAACGACCAGCAAGAATTGGTGTCCTCGCCAGTAAATAACATCAGGTAATTTGGGGGCTTTGCACAAAAGTTAGGAACTCAGCAGTCATCTAAAAATGTGC
Source organism: Burhinus bistriatus (assembly GCA_013397275.1). NCBI lineage: Eukaryota > Metazoa > Chordata > Aves > Charadriiformes > Burhinidae > Burhinus > Burhinus bistriatus. The sequence goes on from VYXH01008567.1 coordinate 102,602, forward strand.
AAATCACATGAAGCAGCAGTAGAAACTCCTACGCGTATGTTTATAATGGTTGGCATTCATGGGCCAACATTAATGTGCTGGTGAAAGTACAATGAGATCTCTGACCACAAACGATAACAACCTTAGTTTTATGCCGCGCCCTGAAGGCAAAACTTCGGAAAATGCCAGTGTTCCCTTGGTCTTTTCAGAAATGGCACAGACTGTTGGTTCCTTATCACGATGGGGATTTCCACTCATCTTAGTTTTTTAAGATGGAACCTATAAAGCTTTTTTTCCCCTACCTGGGCACACTGGATGCCTGTTTACCTGACTACTCTACGCAGGTTTGGACTCTCTTGTCCATGTGAAACTGGGGAGAAAGTGTGTAAATTGCATGACTCATAATACTCCAAAATTAATGGGTAATACTTTCGGAGAGCCAAAATCCTCTCAAGGAGGGAAAGGCGTCTATCTGCCCTGTACTGAGGAAATTGCCAACACTGAAAATAACAATTTAATGGGACACTTTATCAGTTCATCTTGAAATTGTGGGCTTGTTAGACATCATTCCCTTCCTGCCAGCACTGCTCAGAGTTTATTAGGAGGTTCTAGAACATTCTAGGTTATGATCTGTCCCATGTCTTAGAAATTACTGAACTTAAATCACTGTGATTAGTATGCTCATTCAAAACATGCTGGATCTTTGGCTTTTAATGGAGCAACTAAGAGGGAAACAATTTATCAGCTAGCAGCACAAATAAATAGCATTCACACATTTCTTTCCCTGCCTTTTTCCATGTTTGATTCCTTACAAACTTAATCCATTTTTTTTTGTGCTACTCTTTCTTATTTTCTGGCAGTTTCCTCCAGAAAGCAAGCCAACAGAGACCAGCAAACATTTCTTTGATGTCTTCCATTCACTTGATTTTTCCCTTCTTCTCTTAGCAGTTGCTGTACCTGTATTTTTGGGTGCTTTTACCTCCTCCCATTCACTAACCTGTCATTGCTCTAGCTATAATAGCACTAGACATTTAAGCCTACTTTCTCAAAAAATACAGTTTTAGTAACCTGCTTTGCTTCCCTGTGAACTGTAAGCCTTTAGAGATGGGTATGCTACTGAAGAAGTTGGCTGTACCAGGTACCCTTTACTCTACGGTTGCACCCTGGCCAACACGTGTGCAACAGTAGGAGAGAATTCACCATTTCCACAGCTTTTCTTTTCTACGTGAGCTTTTCTACACCAGCACTTCAATGAAAGGGAGGGACGTGCTGGACAGTAACACACAGAGGAACACACCTGGCATCCCAAATTACTCCCATGTGTTCACTGTCGCTAACGAAAGATGAGGTTAGCAAATATGAGAGGCTCCATTTCAGAAATATTTATACGGGCAGCGTGGAGAAATGACGGAAAAGTAAGTTATTAATTAAAAAAGACAACAAAAAAGGTCATTGCAATACTCTGAGCCAAAGTGAAATGGGATTTCACAGTGACTGCTCTGGTACCTCCCATTTAGAAATGCATCGAGCCAAACTTTTCACAAACCACCTGACAATTTACTACTGTCTGTAATGTAGAAATGAATTGCCCAAAAACTGGCAAAAAAAAAAAAAAGTTTTTTCTCATTAATGTCAGCTTGCAGAATTCCAAATTAAAACAGCCTGCAGGCTTTCTCCCCTCTAATAGATCTCAATTATTTTTTCCCCCTTAGGGGAGAAATGACCAACTAGGTCTTGCAGCAGCAGGTTTATGGCAAGTACACTGTCAACATTTCCAGGAGAAGCCCCTGTTTTCAGGGCTTTCTGACACTGTTGTAAAGCTCACTCAGACTCACTTTTTTTTTTTTTGCCTAACAAACTCTATAAATTTTTAAATAATGCTTTAAAAAATAAATCTTGCTTAGGTGCGCAGCTAATGGGAACTGACTCTTTTGGAGCTCACTTTCCATTCCCAAAGCAGAAGCTGATCTTAGTGAGACATTTAATTGAAACCTGGACACTGTCCCCTTCGCAGCCCCTGCTATTCATCGCGAAGCCTGGACGTGCCATCAGCATGGGGGGGTAACCGAGCCCAACACCATCAGGGCTGTGTTCCTGCAGCCTCTTCAGGTTGCAGCTGTACCAGCTGATGAGGTTATCGCGCCTGGCCTTTCTCCACTGTTAATCAGTCATCTTCCACCACAGCTACTGCCAATTTGGAGCAGGACTCTGCTAAGCCAACTCGTTTTGACTGATGCTGATTAGAGGAGCACTGAGGAATGTTGTCCTCCCCAGACAGCACAGCCGTGGCTGGAAGAGGACACCCAAGGAGCCCTCAGGTCCCCCCAGCCCCTGGGATTCCTCTTGCTGCAGGATGTGCAAGGCAAAGCCATGTGCCATCCCCCGTCATGGATTTATTGTCATGCCAGTCTACAGGGCTCACAAATTTCCCAATTTCTCTGGAGACCTGCAGGGAGGCTAAGGCACTTATGGCAGATGCCTCCACCCTGCACCTTCTGCCTTTCCTACTGTATTTGCAGTAGGTTCTGCTATCAGCTTCCCCCACTGGACGTGGCCATGAGAAATGCCAAATGCAAAGTCCACCTGAGCTCAGGAAGGAGCTGACCTACCTTCTTCCCTTTTCCTCCCCTACAAAAATCTTATCTTAATCCACAGGAAAAAGATGGGAGCTTCCTCATGGACATACATGCTTATGAATATCCATGGAATGCCGTATTTACATATAATAAGAATCAAATGTTGTTAGGGACACCAAAAGGTTAGTACAGGGACAGACACCACTTGCTAGACCATTGCAGACGCAGAGTAGAGAAATGACCCAGAGGACTGCGAGTTAAGGAACTGGAAATCCTGCCTGTTCAAAGGGGCTGCAGAAAGTGGAAAAAACAAACTCACCACTTTCTCAAATCCCTTGTCTAAGGAGGGTCATAATGTGTTAAAAAAAGAGCAGATTAAGGATATGTTGGTATAAATCCAGAGGTGCAAGTTTGGATAACTCACTCTGAACTGAAAAGACTAAATGAGTTATCATTCACACCGAAAGTCAAAAACAATGCTAAGCTGCGACTTACTGAGCCAGGCTGACGGTCTGCCCACACTCACGGTGCAGTCTCACTCTCCCGCACGGAGCTCACGATCGTGCTCATTGCCTATGTCCTGGAGAAGTGTTGCAACTTCGCCCTACTCAGCAAGCAAAGGAGGCCACAGGGGATTTCAAAAGCAAATTTCTTAAATCAGCTCTTGGCTGCTATATACTAAATATTATAGACTGTGGGAATTACAGAGTTCAATGTAAACAAATACAAGATATTTTTCCATATCCAGAATATCTGAGAAGTCAAGCCTGGTAAAATTTAGGGCCCAAAATACGTGTCAAAGTCTTTCTAAAGAAGTCTCTCCCCAACCAGGCTGAGAAATAAAATCATTTCTGTTTTGAATGAGTCCCCCAAAACGCCGTTCTCCTGTGAGCAACAGCGCTTCTGGGGCTGAGAGAGGAGAACTGGCAAACTGCCTTTATGCAAGCCAACAAACCCAGTTATGTTAGGGGATTCAACAACTGATTTTTAAAAGAGATTGCAAATGCTGATCTAAAAATTGGCTTGACTGTTGCCAGTACAGGACCATACAGACACACAGCCAAGTTCCTGGGGTGGAATGGGTTACCGTGTCCCGGACCTGGATGGAAACCGTCTGCCTGTGTGCTCTCTGCCTGTGGCAAGTGTGTAGCGATTCTACTTATCTTAAGCCTCTTTTATTGAGGGCTAAGCTAAATCAAATCAACTTACATTTATGGGGGGCCAAGAACACCTACCGGGCAGCTGCTGTGGCTCAGCTGACATGTGGAAACACAGACATCCCCTGTAACTTGATCATGCGTCTAAGCCCTGAAATTTTCTTGGTATGGACTCAACTGGAGGCTGAAATTAAGTACAATTTCAGGTCTACCTTCTTTCAGACTGAAGTGGTGCACAGGTCTAGTGTTAACACTTCACAGTAGGGCAAATTCCATGCATACATACCAAAGCTATAATGATTCTGTAAGTTAAATATAAACAGTTTTGTTTGTGTTGAAATATTTGAACATCTGTCTACAGTGTTGGCAGCCTGATTAATAGAAGTACACTACTGCACAAGAATCAAATGACGATGATTATGGAATGGAAAACAAAACCTCACAATGGGCTGTTTCATAAGCAGGCAGTACTATTATGTGTATATATATGCATATGTAGGCATATAGCATAATAAAAGAAAATGCAAAAAAACTCAATAAGCACCAATAAGAAAAATTTAAATGTTAAAAGTCTGTCTCATTGAATAAGCGAGACTGTGGTTGGAAACACAGCAATAGACTTTTATACTCAAGTCTTCAACATTTCAACTCTCTTTGCAATGTAAAAACAACGAAAAACAATGGTGCTCTCATGAAAAGGCCAAATACACAATGCAGAGACTGCTCCTCCCCATCAGGCAGGGTACTCATTATTATTTTAAATGTGCAGAGTCTAAAAAGCTATAAAAATATTTGAGCGTGGCGTGTATCCTTTTAATTCTGCACATACTCATCTTGTTCCATCAAGCACTTGGCATCAAAGGTTTTCTTTATGTGCAGGTGTGAAAGGTGTGTGTACAAATTAAGGAACTATCTCGCTAGCTATTCAGTCTGGAGGAGCACATGAAAGAACCTGATTATAACAACCCAAGGGATTAGTTTTTACTCTGAACTAGGATTCCCAGGCTCCAGAGCTGCTCCTGTCGGCTCTGCACATCCAAGACTCACACTGACTTCTGCAGGACTTTTGCAGGAGTCCCCGTGCTAGAGAAATGTTCCCTTACTACAGAGATGGATACAAACAGCTGTGTCTGTCTTTTCTATTAGCAATTGCTGTCTAAAAATGTCAAATGTATTTGGCGAGATTCATTTTTCAAAGGAGCTGCACATCCCAGTGGGTGCAAGCGATCTGTTCGAATTTATGTATTTTTTCCGTTGAGATAGGGAAATCGCCTTGCCCCCACAAAGTGAGGTTTGCCAAGGCCCGTGCCCTCCCTGCAGCTCCAGATGGCTACGACTTCAGTCATATATTCTGGCCAGTAGTCTCAAGGCTGGGGTTAAACAAGCAGTTTGTTCCTTTCTTACATAAGCACCGAAAGACAATACTACATTCGAGCTCATAAAAATATTTTAATTGGTGATGATTTCCAGACAACTATGTCAAAATTAACTCCGAGTTGATGCCCACTTGCTTAAATTTCATTCATCTGGGTTCAAATTATTTGCTTAAAAGAAGAAACATTTCCTTTTATACACACTTTGGTTTCAACCTCCAAAACCATTGCTAGAAATTAGTCCTAACCACCCAGTCGGCTGCCTCAGAAACCAAGCTCAAATCCATCACTTTAATGACATCAATAACAAATACACAACTTTAAACCCTATTGTGAACAGTGGCATACCGAGGAGCATGTGTAGCTGTCATCTCATTAGTCACTAAAAAAACACCAATGAAACCAAAAGAGCCTAACCATGACAAATTATTCAAGAGTTTAACCTGAGACATTAATGAGCGCTAAATAGCTTGTTTTCATGCTTGCTTAAGGAGATTTGTTTAAAATCCCACCAACCTCCCCTGGATGTCGCTTGGTGAAGCTGTTCATGCTTGTCAAGCTGGTTTTCCTATTCCAGCTAAAGCAGCAGGTTGCAAATGTTTGGTTAAGGATGCCTGCCTTCCCCACCCCTCCAGACACACACGCACACGGAGGCAACCGCGCTGGCTGTAAAGCTTCCTCCCCTCGGCTGCACAGAAGCGGCCGATTCACTCCCCAAAGTCAGAAAACATACGGTTGATAAAGCATATGCATTGCGATCGTTCAACAGTCAGTGCTATAAAAGAAATGTGGAAAGAACATCTATCCATCCAGGAGTTTCATCTTTTCCGACTTTCTATTTTGCCTGGTTTTCATCTCCCCGAGCGGTACTCGTGTAAAACTCCTAAGCAGGGACTAGAAGAGCCTGGTACTTGCCGTTCTCTGAAAGCAGCACCAGGTATTTAATTCTGAGTAAGGGCTGATTTAGTGAGAGGCTCACTCCTACAAGCCACCTTTACCTCCTGCAATGCCTTCAAGGAGTTGAAGGAGTTGGGATCTGGAACCTAAGACAACTACGCTGTTCTGACACAGCAATACGGAGCAGCAATGTATGGTGGGAACTCAAAGCTAACAGGATAGGAAAAAAAAAAAAAAAAGCTCATTACTTCCCATCTTGAGGATGGACAAATATGAAATAAAATAAAAAAACACAGAGAAGTTTCCATTTATCAAGGGAAACTGAGGCTTTCTGACTCATATTGTGATAAACCTTTGATGGGAATATGTCTTAAAACCATAACTCTGGTAAAACAAACACCTTGATCTCCACCATCTTCCCATATTCATGTAATTCCTGGGGGAGGGTAGTGCCGCTATTTATACTTCACACAAGGGGAAGTGAGGCCGAGAGAAAGAGGTACCCAGTTCCCACTGATAGCAGTAAGTCTGGACATCTGCTGAGAGGGATTTTCAAACGCACAAAACATCATAAAGACGTCAGAGGCAGATGACAGACCTGGAGGACCCCCGTTCAAATGCGTCAGCCGCTGAACCGCTGTCCTACCTCCCTGCCTTCCTCATTTGGCCACAGAAAGCTGGTCTTCAAAACGTCTTGACATGAGAATTAAAGGAAGATAAAAAAATGGCATAGGGTAGGAGCATTTTGTTCTCTTTAAAAAGAAACGTTTCTTCTAACAGACAGCCTTTATGCTGATGTTCCAGATACGCTAACATTGCTTTTTGCTACATACAGTTTAAATCTTCATTCAAACAAGACGTGAGCAGGCTTCCAAAACAGGAGCAGTCTCAAATGCACTCCAAAAAACTGCATTGTGCTCCAATGTAAAACTATTCTTTAGTCCATATGGGAGATCTCAAGCATTTGCTGAGTTTGGCTTTACTTTTTGTGGAATTTATGTTGGAAAAACCATTTTATTTTGACCAGATTGCTTTTTATGCCAAAACTTTTTTTCTTTTTAAATTTTGGGCCAAATTTCACTTGACAGTATCCTCTTTGCAGAGATGACCAAGTAGACTCGATTGTTCCATGTTGCATACAAGCCCCAAAATCTAATCTCTCCCCAAACCCGTGTCCTTACAAAAATGTGAAGCCTTCTCATAACTTGAAGTTGTTCTGCATACTGAACGTAAGTTAAGCGAGGGGTTTTGGAATTTTTTTAATAAATCATAAAGCTGGGAAGTTTTCAGCGTGGATTCTGGAACCGAAGCTCAGGGCACACTGAACTAATTTAAAAATTCAAATGTAAAAAGATATGACCCATAAGTGACAAATTAAAGGGGGAACGTAAACGGTTTGCAGAGCGTGCTGCCCTCCACCGCTGACTGCTTACACAGCGCGGCTACTTCGGGGTCAGCATTTTCTGGCAGCGCGGGACAATAAAAAAGGCATAAACTCGCCGCGCACGGTAAAGCTACTGTGCCTGACATAACACTAACGCAGAGGCCCAGAGAGGTGACTGAACCCTGGCTCCCAGCTGCATCAATCCCTATTTTAATCACCCTCCTGACAACGCTTCTCTTTCAGCTCTCGCGCCGCTTGGCTCCCCAGGATGGCAATGCCGTGATAGTAAAAGACACGGGGAAAACCTTAAACAAAGTTGTGGTAGTGAGGGGAATAAAGCTGCCTGTGAAGGCGCCTTTTGCCCAGCGCTGAAATCTGCCTCCAAACCCAGTTGTTTTCACTGAAAATAAAAAAAAACCCACGCAGCAGACGGCTCATCCCTCGGCCCCGTCCCAGGGAATGGCAAAACAACTGGAGAAGGAGCACGCTGCCCGCGGCGCCATTTCTGGAGGCAGCTCCAAGTACGAGAGCGTGTGTTTTACACAGAAGGAGGGCAAGATGTCTGTGCAGGACCAGATCTCAAGTACAACCTGCAACACTGCCTGCTTCGGATCAGCTCCTCGCTGACAAACCTGTTAAAACAGCTCTCGTCACTGGTTTTAAAACGGGCCCAACATCTCCAGCGGCTCTGAGTCACGTAAAGGAGGAGAAGGTAACAACGAGCAAGCGTTTTTCCACTGGCTGACACTGGAGTATCCAAAACACCACAGACCGTGCCCCTGGCTGCACCCACCACCCAGGTACACCCAGCTTATATTTTGTAGAAGGCCTGGTCATTTGCCCCGCATTTTACGTGGCTTTGCACCCTTCCCCGGAGACTCTTGGGAGCCCAAAGTGTCTTTCTCCACATTCACTGACTCCAGCTGGACCTCGCCGATGAGAACGGATCCGGATTTTGCCCACCCGGAGGTCTGGATGGTGCCTGGCCACGGGCTGTGGCTGGCTTTACCTCAGCTAAAGGGTTCTCAGCAGTGCACCAGGAGCTATTTAGGGCAGAGTTTGGGGAGGGGGGGGTGTCAATTCTAACTGCCTGTGGTCGTTGTTCTTAAACACAAGGGGGTTTTTGCCTAAAAATACTCCTTTTCAGAAGCACCGTGGCCCAGGCCGGCACCCTCAGCATGGCGAAGGGGTGCCGGCGGTGCAGGAGCGGTCACACCTGGGGGCGCCGTGGAGGAGTCAGGGTCTGCAGCCCAAACCTCTCTCGGCTCACGCTCCGTGTGTGTTACAGCCTGCAACGTCTGGGCGGACCGTGCCAATTCAGTTGAAGTGTACGCACACCAAATTACCCCTCTGAAGAGGCTCGGAGTGGGGAAGGAGAGTCCTGCCAAACACCGGTGCCTGGAGGCACGCTGCCTTCTAACCTGCAACGCCTCCAGAGGCCCTCCAGGCTGAGCTGGCCTTTCTTTCATCTTTTACAAAGGTTGTTGCCTTCTCCAACACGTCCCCAGCACACAGGTAGGAGCCACGTCATGCTCTGCTGTGCTGCTGGAGATGGCACCTCGCTCACCACTCATCGGTCACCAGCCAAGGACTTGACCTGTTGAAGTCGACGCTGGAGCTGCTGCAGCCCATGAGGAGACCCTGCCAGCTGCTAACTTAATTTTCTTTGCACGATTTCCACTGAAGCGAATGGATTATTTTTCAGTGCAAATTAATACCATGGTAGCTTAACCCTAACATAAGAAGGACATGGACCTGTTGGAGCAGGTCCAGAGGAGGGCCACGAAGATGATCAGAGGGTTACAGCACCTCTGCTATGAGGACAGGCTGAGAGTTGGGGTTGTTCAGCCTGGAGAAGAGAAGGCTTGGGAGAGACCTTCTAGTGGCCTTCTAGTACTTAAAGGGGACCTACAAGAAAGCTGGAGAGGGACTTTTTAGAAGGGCATGTAGTGATAGAACAAGGGGTAATGGCTTCAAACTGGAAGAGGGAAGATTTAGATTAGATCTCAGGAAAAAAAAATTCACTCTGAGGATAGTGAGACACTGGCACAAGTTGCCCAGGGAAGTTGTGGATGCCCCATCCCTGGAAGTGTTCAAGGCCAGTTTGGATGGGGCTTTGAGCAACCAGGTGTACTGGAAGGTGTCCTTGCCTATGTCAGGGGGGTTGGAACTAGATGATCTTTAAGGTCCCTTCCAACCTAAACCATTCTATGATTGAATATGTTAGAGGTGGGGCTGGTAGGACTGCCTATTATTAAAGTTGACCAACGTTTCCCATTATAATCCCAATTTTCAGTTGCTTGCAACTTTACTGAACTTTGACTATTTGCATTCCATTTTTTTCTTGCATGAGTAAGGAACACATTTCTTCAATTTCAATCAAAATGGCTCAGACATTCCTGGAAATGAGTTAGCTCAGGGAAAACGTAGCGCCTCGAAAAACATTTTTGGCAATCTTTTCTTGAAGGAGCTTTTTTGTCACTGTATTTTGGAGTGGAGATTTGAGACTTGGCTCAGCAGCTTGGCTGTTATTTTTCAGAATCTCCATGGTAATCCATCCAGATTTGGTAAAATTATAAAACTTTGAAAAATAAAATTTCATAGAATGGAAATTCCTTAGATTTTGTCTGCTAAAAGCTTTGATTACAGCTTGGCAAAGGTAGCTGATCGCTGGCCCACAGATTTTATGCTCCTGCCACGTAATTTTTTGTTATGACAATAGTTAAGTTGCTTAAAACAAAGAGTTCACAGATCATATTCACTGTGTGTTCCTACTTTTCCCAGTGCCTGCTATGAGACCTTCAGATTTATTCTTCAGAAGCACTGACCATTCACCACTAACTCCACCTGAGAGTGCCAGTTTGAACATATAAAGCACTACATGTTGTTAGAGCTCTAAAAAATAAGTGGGAGTACCCCATCCCCCAGGACAGCAATGTCCTGTGGATAAACTAGCACATGCTCTTACAGCAAAGGACTGCTCTGTCACACACACACGACAGGCATGAATTAAAGCTGCACTGATAACCGTAATCTTGGCATGTCCCAGTTCTGAGTGCTCAGACATGGACTTTTCCTACTGCAGTTTTTGTCTGTAGTGTATGCATAAAGTGAGACCTAGAGCTAGAGTTATCTGCCCTTTAATCAAAAAAGATCTATTTCTTTTACGTCAACAAGTTATTCTTTATCTGATGTGTAAGTATCCCCTTGTTACATACCTTGAATCTACTGTTTATTCTCTTTTACACCAAGTCACCAGAGAAAAATAGTTCTCATTTTAATTCTTAATGTTGCATGGCATGTGTAGTTAGCGAGGTGTTTACTTCACATCCCATACAGAAGTAAACACGCTTCCTTGAGAGGTTCCTTCGTCCCTGAGCTGGGTGTAAAGAACAGTCACTGTTATCTGGATTTTGAGAGCACCAAGTCCTTACTATTCTCTCCTACCTGTCTATAATAAAGACTACTTCTACAAGCCAGCTGCTATCAGCTTTCTCTTTTGCTGCCATCTTTCAGAAATAGCAAAGATCAAGCAGAGTGAAACTAATAACATAGATCAGTAAGTCTGTATACATGCAAAACACAAACCCTACCTAAATACCGAGTCTCAGTATCCTTCATGTGCTGTAATTCTGCTGTCCTAATTCTCAGGGACGCTTATGACTGTGTGTCATACCGCAGGCAATGAATACTGCTGCGTGAGACCTCTTCACGGCACTAATGGGCATACCCTGGGCTCACTCTTCCAAAGCGAAAGATAAAGGCTAATTAAACTGCCTGACTTTGCCGTGAAGTTGATGAGGATCACGTATAAAAGCCAGACTACTGCTGAGCTGTAGGGCCACAGCCTTGGGGAGAGGAACATTAAGAAGCACATCAGCATGGGGAAAGACATTTTACACCAGGATGGACATTTCTGCACTGAGTGCCTGAGAGTTTCAACCAAGCCGGCACAGAAGAGGAAAACATAGAAGATTGCACACTGGCTATGTATGTCTAACGGGGAGGGGTTCACCAACATCCTAAACTGTGACAAACTTCAGAGAGCAGCCCTTCAATGTGGCTTTTGAAAAAGCAGGCACTAAAGCCCCCTTTTAAAAGGTTTAAAGAATGATAAAAAGGAATATAAAGAAGCATTTCAAAGCTGTGTGCTGCTGCAGTTGCCAGGGGGTTTGGTTAAAGCCGACGCAGGTATCTGCAGAGCACTGAGTGCCAGCCCTGTGGTCCAGCCCTGTGGTCCACGCTGCGCCACGTTCCCCCTGCAGTCAGTGTTCATCGCCGCTCACCTCCAGAGACCTGCACGCTGACGCTTGTAGATACTCAGGGTGGGATAAACCAGCTTCTAACACATACGTACATCTCTTGCTTGACCGCAACAGGCCAGAGATGACTCAGAGACACTGTATCTAGCTTCTAGGCAACTACAGTTAAGCAGAGTCAACCCACCCTGCATCTCTGAAAATTTTACCCATATGTCCCTTTGCAAAAAGGATTTTCATTTTGACTGCTTGGCTGATGAATTAAAACACTGAATAATTTACATTCACAGCTCTATCACTGAGCCCTCTTCTGCAGTCAACACTTCTGTCTACAGAGGTGGTAATTTTATTGTAGCACTGGTTTTACAAACAATTGTTCAAAGACATCAAAAAAAGACCAAAAGTGAGAGCGGACCTATAGCCCAGATCATCAAAGCCAAAGAGTGTCCAGTGTGAAAGCAAAAACTATGTCCACAAATCTAGAGTTTATGGTGATAAGAGACCCAAGGAATGAAAAATTAAATTATTCTTAATTTAACTGGTATCCTAGAAACCTGGAACCAACTCTATTGCACTTCATATGTCCACAGTGCTTGATAAATTCACTCGATAAATTGAATTAATTGAAGTACATTGTTGTCTAAGAATCTGAATCTGTGTCCTTGATTACGCATGTACTCATGCGAAAAAAGAAAAAAGTATTCCATGTATAATACCCTCTGTACTCCTAACCAGTGGTTTGTACCACACAGCGACTGTGTGTTGTATTACCACGTCTCTATTCTTTTCCAGCTTCTATACTACTGAGAAACGAAGGTCTGAATTTTCAAAATACAACACATAATTGTGAGTACCAATCTCTTTTTCGTGGGTAATCTCTGGATTTCTGGTCCCTTTTAATACAACCAGTTAAAACGGGGCTTTTTTTGCAAATCTAATCTAGGATTTACCGTATGTAAACAAACACACACCTGGTACTACATCCGTGCCTGCAAGTGCCTAGTGCTTTCCAAGGAGATGCTGCACCAACGTGAAACTGCTGTATGTAATTGTCTACCTGTCTCATGACATGTGAAGTGGTACTCTGGAATGCAATGAGCTAGATCCCTATTTCTAGCAAATTAAACTAGAAATGCAAGAGCTGGACTCATCCATTTCTTCCACAGCACGCTTCTGCAGTGCTTGTGGAGGTGATGATTTTCCTGTTGAGCTCCAAGAGCAATGAAACAAAACACCGACAAGTGCCTCTGCCTGCACGTGACAAATTTAAGACCGTGTCTGCTACTGCGGGAATGCAAGAATGAGAAAGTGTATGAAGATTTAAAGAAGCAGACAACTAATTGGCATTACTCACATGGATTACAGACAGGCAGGAAGCAGATTCCATGCTTGTAAGCATCCTGGTTAATACTTGTTTGGCATCCTGAATTTAAATTAGCAGGGCTACTAAAGAAGCAGGGTATTATGAAGTGGGAGTGAAGTTCACAAAATGCAGGTATGAGAGTTTGAAGGGAGATGGAAGCAACAAACATTTATGCCGGCAATAATCAGGTAAAAGGGTTTGCCTTCCCACGCTGTGGGAAAGATTACATCTCAGAACCAAAGGAGAACGGGCAGCATGTTAGGTTTGGGTAAGAAAGGAACAATTAATATGTTCTGATGTGAAGCAGGAACATTGCAAACATGGAATATTTCCCAGTGTCAGGAAAATCTTTAAATGTATTCCCCAATATACTTCACCGATAAAGCGTATTATCACCTTTATACTGGTTCTTATGCAGCTGCAATACTAGAGTTAGCGTGGGAATCTTCTTGAATACTGCGCCTACAGCTAATCTACAGCTACAGAGTTTTAATCTCAGCAGTTCACACAAGCCAAGCTGGGTACGACCTGAGCAGTACTTGACTACCGAAATCCTGCAAGAGGTGATAATGATGCCTTAGTAGATAGCATCATTTTTTAAGGTATGTGTGTATTGCACTCATTATGGCAGCTGTATAGACACTTCAAAGTCAGCTTTCAACAATTCCTTATATTGTCAGAAATGTAGCCTGGACCGTTCACAGTTCAACCGAAAACAAAGCATCCGCTCAAGAAGCTGGGCAAACAGTTGGTTAACCCCCGCTGAGCTCCATCTTATCTGTGACTGTACTGCTATCACTACCTGAGCTACCGGCTTTAAAGCGAACTCTGGTTGTCAGTATTTCACAGCAGTCATTAGGTACACTTTAGGACGATAACATCTTATAATCTCGTCTGATTTCAGCCATGTCAAAACCAGGGTGCCTAGTCTAGGCTAGTCATGTAGCCTCCATTCATAACCAATGGAAAGGGACAGAGAGCTCTGAAGGGCCGTTCATCGCACTCTAAGATGGGCATTGAGACAGGTGGGATGAATCACTCTCTGCAAGTGCTTGTGTCTCTTCGTTCACTTCGGAGGAAACCTACCCTACATGTCTAATTTTTGGAGAACTGAAAGCCACTCTCAGTCGACAGTGAGCCACTACTGTGCTGAGTAAGCTGGTCTACTGTAGATGAGATATGTAACAGGGGATCTGAGCAGACACATGCATTAAGGAACCCAGTTCTTCATAAGAATAAGGCTTCCGGCGTCCCAAACATACGGCAGCATGAGATCATTACTAAGTTTCTTCCCCTGAAGTTTCAATTAAGTATGATATTCTTCCTCATTTCCTCTTCTGCATTCCTTGTCTGGTTAAATCAGCATCTGTGCTTCATGTCTGGGATGACCATGTTTCAGTGGAGAATGACGTTTATATGGACAATAAAAATAAATTTTATAAAAACCTTGTAAAGAAATTTGGGATTGCCAGCAAGGAAGAACTACGTAAGTACTCTACTTACACTACTCTGATGCAGCATCTCCCAAACATATTTGCCCTGTTCCCTACTTCCCAACCCACTTTGGAAAGTGGAGGGAGAGGTATAAGAGGTGCTACATTATAGTGCCAGAAAAAAAAAAATGCTGATATTAGCAGCAACAAGCTAAATGCATTTCAAAAGTGAAGATGTACAACAGTTGTCTTGGGAGGAAAGTATGCAACAAAACAGTCTGGCAAAAGCTACTTTAATGCCTTTTTTTACCCCATCTTCCTCCACAGCACCTACATGGTACTTTTCCTTTCCTTGTAGTCGTGCTGTATGGAGATACAGAGTGAACTCACTTCCACCGTTGACTTCAGTTGTTTAGTTACAAACCCTTTTCCCATCTGTATTTTTAATGGAGACTGTAAGCTATTCAGGGCAAAACCCTCTTATCATATGATTATGCAGCACAACTATGCAGAGGGGACACGATTTTATCTGTGACTTGGAGAGACATTTTGAATACAAACAGCAATAGCTGCAATACCAAAAAAACACCATGATGGTCATCTTATGCCAAATGTACTAGGAATAGACTGTTCGGTAGCAGTGTTCCCTCTGCAAAGGGATGGAAATAATCTCTTCTGTTGACAAATACAAACCCAGACTGCGTTACTACTGGTGAGGACGTCTTAGGGAATGGTTTTATGCTCAGACTTCCCCATTTGTTTTACATAATCTTCTCAAGGCCTTATCCCTCTCACCATAACAGGGAATACATGGTCACTCTGTCACCTCCCTGGACAGCAGCGTCCTCCTAGAGAGAGAGCCAGCCGGTGTCATGGAGATCACTGAGATTTCAGAACTACAGCGTATGAATTCAAGCCATGAGTGAACTAAGTAGGTTTCGCTTTCATCTTACCCTATGCACTATACCAGCAGATAAAAGTTACCATCACCGGAAAAGAAATTATTTTTACTCTCATAGTCTGTTCCTCAGATGATGAGTTTTTATGTACCAGCCCCTCTCTAAGCCCTAGTGGAAGAAACAAGAACTGACTGGTCCTTGGGATGCAGCTACCACCCCCGAGAACCTCCGGGTCACCTTGTTCCAGAGGCATGCCTCGTGGTGGGGGGAACTGTAGGAAGCCCTGCTCTGTGGGTTACACACCCGTCTCGAACATCAGCCTAAACCACTGGCATATATAACGTCTGTCGCCTTTGACAAGGAACACTTGAATCATCCCAGCAGTTTCTTACAGCTTCTGGGAACGCTCAGGAGCTCCAGTCCCCAACTAGTACAGTTTATCTGAAATTACACATTTGCAAAAAATAAGCCAGCAGTAAATGACAGTGAGTGAAACTATGGTATCTTGCATTTTACACTGCAAAAAGGACCTGGTGTTGTACCACTGAGATCGGAAACACTACAACTCCTTCCTGGGGAGGTCAGGTCCCAGCCTGTAAGTGGACTGCGGTCGCGCTCAAATATGCTAACGATAGTCACAGAAAAGAACCTAAACCCCATAGCATAGCCACGCTGAACATGTCTTCGGCTGTATAATCACGTTTTGCCTCATTTCTTACAAAGGAGCATTATAACACAAATGTTAAGCTTTACAAAGTCATTTAGAGCAACTTGCAAACCGCCAGACTGCCCACTCTGCCTTCCTCTGCTCCCACTTACGCTGGGAGAAATCTGGAATAACCCAGCCCATCTCAGGAGAGATTTGTCACTCTGAAAGACACCAGCGCGACTCACAGGTTTTCTAACTTCGGTTTGGATGAAAACCCAGGACTTGCTCATCGTATCTCAGGGTATTTAGCATTGACTTTAATTAAAAACCTCCTCGCCGTGCCAAAACACATGCAGATGCAAACTTCCCCGTTGGGTGTCTGCAACGCATCGCGTGAAAAAACTGCAATACTACACTCAGAGTCGGAGGTAGGTGCACAAAGTAGGACCTGCCTGTAAAATTTCCTCTTGTTCTGCAAACCCTCTCTCTCTCTCTCTCTCGCTGCGCTGCCCCAATTTACCACAGCGCAAAAAACCACAGTCAAATCAATATATTCTTGGGAAGGAAGGGGGGCTGGTAGCGTGGTTTTTGAAGGCAAGCCAGAGAATATTCTAAACGGGGGACACACAGCGTGTTTTAACTGCTGTGATAATTCTGCATAAAGAGATGTTAAGGATCTAGCTCCTTGCTGTAGCATGCCATGTGTCCCTGAATAAAATTACTGCCATGCAGGCTGTTAGCAGAGGAATGCGTAAACAGACGATGTATCCTTGCATCAGTTCCACAAAATGTTGCACAACACAAATGCCTCTCGATGTGTCATTTCCTGCTTGGCCACCAGCCCAGCTCCTGACAGGCAGTCAACAGAAAAAAAAAGAAAAAAAGAAAAAAAAAAAAAGAAAAAGAAAAAGAAACAAAATAAAATAAAATAAAAAATACAGAAAGATTTAAAGCTATTCTACTCCAAAGCACATTGCACTAGCCCCAAACTTATCCCTCCGCCTTTGAAAGCAAAGAGGGAGAACTTCCTAAAAACTGTTACGGTTTTAAGTGGAGGAATCTCAAAAATCTCAATCGCTTATCTGCGTTTTATAAGTCAGGTCGGCCAAACAGTTAATACAAAGGCTGAGCAGAACCTCTCGCTGGCTTTCGCTGGCTTCTGCAGCGTGCACAGACAAAAAGGCCGTGTTTGCTCATACCTTTCATCACGTGTGCACCTTGCAAGCCACAGCGGCAGAGAAATATTCAGGAGCTGAATGAAAAAAGAGTTTTCTCCTACTGAAATGCTTCAGTTCAAAGCTCAGAACTGCTTTTCCATTCACGCTGATACAGAAAATTGTGGTCGGTGACTTCGGAGACTACCTTTAAGCAGAGACGAACTCAAGTCTTTGGAAGCCAGGCAAAATAAAACAAAAAATGTATAGACTTCGCCTCCCTCCGTCCTCATGATTTCCCTCCTGATTGGGTTTCTGCCAAAAGCAGCCAGAAAGGAGGGCATGTCTCCCGTTCGAAAGGTACCACTACGGAAGGGCAAATCATTATTTCTGTATTTGTAACGAAGTAAGGCAAAGGCATTAAAGCAGGGCTTAGGTAAAGGTTTGGGGGGGTGTGTGTTTCTGGTTTTTTCTTCCTTTAATTCCTTTACGGTGATCTCTTGCTATTTGTCGGTCAGTTATGACCTCACGACAACTTATTTCTCTGGAAAACTTCTTTCAGCCCTCCCAGCTGGAAGGCAGCTCTGCTGGCTAAGACATGCATATGGCAGAGTTTTTATCCTGGATATGAAGAGAGAAAAATATCTGCAGGATTTCCCAATGATTCCCAAAGATCTTATACAACTCCGTCTCTAGACTCCATCCCTCAGAGCGCAATGCACCGTCTCAATCCAGCACAAAGACTGTGCAACACAGTAGATGTCCCTGGATAGTAATTTAGATAAAACTGAAATAAATGATTAAAAATAAATAAATCTTTTCCAAGGCAAAATCATCAGGAGACCTTTTCTCACACAGAAATGGGCAGGTTTTCCTAACAGAGCAACCTGACATCACTGTCTCTATTAAAATATTTTAAAATAATAACAGAGAGGCAAGGCAGCAAGCTTCTACAAGCATATGTTTAATACAACTACATGGCATTTACATTTAAGAACCTGACTTTCGAAGGTGCTGAGCATCCAAAACACCAACTGGAGTCACTGCATGCCGTGACTGTTCAGCACTCTTAAAAGTCAGGCTCTAAACGGTTGTGCTATCTGTCGCGGTATTGCTGCTGCTCCTACTGCTGCTGAAAGCACGCAGCATTCGTTCACTCGAGTCAACTTGCCAAGAGAAGGTCAGAGTGCCTTGCCTATAAACAAGCCTTACAAATTCACGATCTAAAGCATGATGTCATGTCTTAAAATGATAAGCTGGCAACAAAGTAAATGACATTTTGTAAAGATGTGCATAATTTTATGTTTACGCTACTTAGAATGAAGGTTCTAATAAGTCATCGGTTGTGTTCCTTTAAAGGGAAGTTTTATAACTGAGATGAATCACAACTGCAAAAGATCAAAGTTAAAAAACATCAATGATGCCATGGGGTACTTTTTAATCTTGTAATGAATGATGATCATGTGCTCTTATGAAGTTGGTCCAACTGCCAACGCCAGATGTGTATATTAAGAAAAAAGTTGTTTGTGATGTGACAGCTCTGGTTGAGCTGCCAGAGAGAGGAAAACTGGGATAATAAGCTTGGGATGTCGAAGTGAAATACAGATCCTGGCAGAGAGGGGCACTATTTACCGATACATAATTTGTTAAGAAAAACACATTTGCTATCGGAGCCGCTCGTTAACTTGAATTCCTTGTTTCCCCCAACCACCTAATTTTCCTTCTGCAACATAAATGCCAGATACACTTCTTGAACGATTACTACCAAACAGTAATAAATCTACATGAGTGCATGGGCTCTCAGAAGGAAGCAGAGCTTCAGTGAAACTCCCACAGCTCACTGGGGCTACACTTCCCCTGAAAATTCAAGTTTAACAACTGGAGGTATCATAGCCTTGAAAGTATCAGACTGCAATAACAGAACTTGCAGAACCAAACTGACCCCGCAGTGGAGCTTCGCTAAGTATTTAGCCAAAATATTAAAATTCAAATGGATAGTCAAGCTCAAATCAAAAAAAAAAAAAAAAAAGATGAAGAATGACACAATAAATCCATCTAGGCTATAAGAACTAAGTTACTGGGCATTCCTAGGTTCAGCTATTCAATGAGAATAGCAGACAGGTATCACGTACAGAGGCCTTTCAGGTCTAAACGCAAAAACTCCAACAGAACTTGGAAATCTTATTAACTTAGACGAACGCAGCCTCGCTTTTAGTGCACTGATCACCAAAATAGTTGGACCCAATGCAAGCAGGTTCCCTTTCTGTGCTACACAGGGTAGTCCACGCTATTCTCCACATCATTTTCAAACCCCTCTGCTCTTTCACAGCAGTTGTGTCTGCTGCTGGGGAGATTTCCTTTTTTTTGCCAATGCCTTAATACATATGTGGAAGCAGCCTCCAAATGGGAATGGCTAAATGATATATAACTTATTCCCTGGTTTTTACTCCCTGAATGCAGTTTGCCCAGTGTCTCCAAGTAAGCTACATGGAGCACCAGCTGCAGGTGCAAATGAAAAATGGGAACCGATTCAGCTCCGAGAGAAGACAGAACAAAAATCCCCTCCCTGTGACAGAAGGACACCTCAGCTGTGAGCAGGCAGCAACACAAGTATCTACGTAATGAAAATTATCCATAGCTATTTGCGTTTTCTTTTCTGTTATTCAAGGTGAAACTCTACAGCCTGGACAGTTCTGACAGAAGGCATTTCAGTTCCCGTCTCTCGGTGCAAGAGGAGGTGACACCGCAGCGTGTATTAGCACGAGAAACACTTAACTGCATGAATCCTGTCTACGTCTTTCTACTTCTTCAGTCTTTGTGGTATTTTAAACAAAACTGCATGAAAGCTCCTTAAAGGTCTCATTTGTATGTGCAGATCAAAGGCAAAATAATTATTTGAGATGCTTCCATTACAGGGATTTTTTTAATGTGGTTATTCATCAAATAATTCTTAATCTCTAAATGTAATTTAAATACAGCTATACCTGGTTAATCCAATCAATTTAGAAAGAGTCGCTCTAGTTAGATTAAGACAAAACTCCAGAACTGGCTCCTCAGTGATACCCATATGATGTGAGACTGGTTACCAGCTAAATGTGCTAGACAGAGAGACAGCCGTATAAATCATGATGGATTAACCAGACTTGACTGTATCCAAAAATAAGTGCTACCCATAAAACTGCTAGAACATGACAAAACACAATCTTCACAAAAATATAGCCAGTGATCGTTGCAAATAGCTTCTTAGTAAGTTAGGAGGGTGCATTGCTACAGGATAAACGTGCTGAGTGAAAATCTGCTGGACTACGTTTAAATAAAATATACTTTCTGCGCACAAATAAGAAACAAAGACCATGCTGTTGATACACTGGTTTTTTATCTTTCTTTGGCCCCCAGGGGTCTATGATGAGTCCATAGCTGAAAACCAATTTCAGGTATGATGAGATTAACCAGGTGCATTAATTATCTGATGGCAAAAGAATTTAAGGGCAAACAAAAAGGCACTATATTATATATTTTCTCTCTGCGCTAGGACTGATCCTTAAAGATCAGTCTCCTATTTGTTCTAAGCATCTTCAGTTGGAAGCTTAGAGGAGTTTAGGAAATTCAGCACGTTGCAGGACTGTATCTATTATGCCTAAATCAGATTATATATAAATATAGTGGGTTTAGTTCTCATTTACACTGGCAGATAATATATCAAGACCTTGATGTGAATGACAATCAGGTTCGTGATTGCCCAAATTCAGCCAAGCACTTAAGCGTGTGTTTAATGCAAGTATGTGTGTGGTCCAATAGACTCCAAATTAAGCATGCGCTTACATATTCTGCTGAGCAAGAATCAATGTTTGACAAAGAGATATATTTCATTTATGGGTCTCTGTTAAACAAAATTAAGCAGACGTAAGTGCAAAAATAAGAATGTAATACTCACTTCTTGGCTCCCTTGGCCCATCCACTGTAACCTTTATAGCTCTGTGGTATGTAGCGACTTGGGGGGGATTTGTCAGGACAGTTATTGTCAAAGTAAAGCTCTTCCCTACAAAGGGAAAAAAACAAGGAATGAGTGATTACAACATGAAAACAGTCACATGCATGTTCAGTAAGGAATCAGAGACGTTTAAAATTATTCCCTGTCGTTACCACAATCGTGAAAATTAAAAACATAACTGACCATAGGAGTTTTCCTCCCCTTCAGTTTTACTCTATGTCAAGAATATGTCCATGTGTTGACAATCTAAATGTTTCTTATTTAATAATGGGTCATCATACAATGACAGAACAAAAGTGATTCACTGCTGAGGACAAGCCAAATTCTTTGCTGTATTGAAAGTGGTGTAAATCCAAAGCAAGTCAGATAATTTAAAAATTTACTCCAGTTTTGCAGCTGTGTGACAGAGAGCAGAATGTGGCCACATGTTATTTACTTCACACAGTTTTATCATTTCATTTGTTTGACTCGACTACAATAAGATGAGGAAAGAATATATTTTCCTCCTGGGAGTCATTTTACCAGGGAATCAGTGTCTCCTGTCCTTCATACACTAGGGGTAATATGATGACATCATTATTACTGGAACAGACTTTTTTTCCCTACATATATTCCCTCCATGAAATACTAAGAAAGCCCCCAACTTTCCCGTGAGGGTGAGAAACTGCTGTGTGCACGTACGTTGCTATCCCAAGTCTGCATTTTTCTTTTTTTTTTATTTTTCATAGTTCGAATTCAAGTAGAGATTGCACAAGATCATCCACAGCCTCTAGCTGAATGAAAACGTTAAAAAAGAAATAAATAAAGGGAGCCGCCTGCGTCTGAGCGCACATTCTCACAAGGCGCTGGCCCCCGTTCGGGAGACTCACTGACAGTTGTAATCTGTTAGATATGCAACGGTTAGTCATGTCAGATAGTCAAAACTGAAAACTGTTTCAAGACAGGAAAAGGTGGGCGTACAACAGTGACTCAATAAAACAGTCAGCAATCTTCGGCCTTCACGCTCATTTAAGCTGCTACTTTACCAGACACTTAAAACTCTCTTTCTCCCCCCCACCCCCCTGTGTGTATACGTGCATTTTTGTTGCTAGGGCTTTTCCTCTTGCTGAACTCTGAAGGCATTCAATCAAGACACAAATCTTAAACGATATGTTACAGCGCGAACTTAATGCAGTTTTTTCAAGCCTAATATAGAACAGCTTATATATAAGGCATAATACAGAACAGAGCTCTGGTTGTCAAATCTAGTAATTGGTCTTTCTTTCTGGTCCAAGTCGTATATCCCCCAAACCTGCCTGAGACACGCATCATTTATTATCAGGAGTGCAACTTCAAACTGTCTTGGCTATATTTTTCACAAACTAGAATGTGACATGGATTTTTTTTTTTTTTNNCACAAAAAGTAAGTGAAAGTGGATTTTTTTTTTTTTTTTTAAGGAAATATAACTGTCATTTAGAGTAAAATGATTTTCCAGGTGTAGCTGTGCTCCAGCTGTGCCCACCTCTGCGAGAGACGCAGGTCAGAGGGGAGGTCAGGACCCCAGCAAAGGTGCAAAAATCTCAGGAGGCTGAATTCTGCCTCAGTGGAGATGCACGGCTGAAGGTGGCTTTCCCCAGTTTTGTTGGGAAAGGGACTATTTCTCAAATCTTTTCACAGAATCATAGAATGGCTTGGGTTGGAAGGGACCTTTAAAGGTCACCTAGTCCAACCTCCCCTATAATGAGCAGGGAGATCTTCAGCTAGATCAGGTTGCTCAGAGCCCCGTCCAACCTGACCTGGAATGTTTCCAGAGATGGGGCATCTACCACCTCTCTGGGCAACCTGGGCCAGCATTTCACCAACCTCGGTGTAAAAAATTTCTACCTTATATCTCATCTAAATCTGCCCTCTTTTAGTTTAAAACCATTGCTCCTTGTCTTGATGCTACAGATCCTACTAAACAGTCTGTCCCCATCTTGCTTATAAACCCTCTTTAAGTACTGAAAGGTCACAAGAAGGTCTCCCTGGAGCCTTCTCTTCTCCAGGCTGAACAACGGCTGAACAACCCCAACTCTCTCAGCCTGTCCTCATAGCAGAGGTGCTCCAGCCCTCTCACCACCTTCGTGGCCCTCCTCTGGACCTGCTCCAACAGGTCCACGTCTTTCCTGTGCTGAGGGCTCCACAGCTGGATGAAGTACTCCAGGTGAGGTCTCACCAGAGCAGAGTAGAGATCACTGCTGAGAGTGATCATCACAGGAGGAGAGTTAGGTGTACGTAGAACATCCAGCCTTTGTCCAGTCCTGCCCATCGGCCGTCCCCACAGGTGAACTGGGTGTGCTGCCAGCCCACGGCGCCTGCGTAGGCAGCCTTCAGACACACAGCAACAGCCCTGCTGAAGCACCCGGTGCCTCCACGCCTGCTCGTTTAGGGCTGAAAAGGGTCCCTGCCTTTTATCCCTCTCCAAGTAGGAATTCAGCCTATTGCCTGGATATATATAAATTCGCCAGGGACAGATTTAAGGCCTCCTTCAGTGCCCACCTGTGATGTCAAAAGGTTCTGACGATGAAATTGTGTGATGACGGCACTCAGACCACAGATACCCATATAAAATCAGTAGAATATTATTGGTAACAAAGATAATAAAAGGATTTTCCGTATACTTTGAATGAAGAATTTGGCCTTCCAATTTATATGCCAGATCAGGATAAAAGTCCATCACGACTAAAAATTAACCCCACAAAACACACTGTTTGTAAGACCCTGTAAAATCACGTCAGCATGATTTGCTGCACTAAATACACCTCAACAGGATACAGCGGCCAGACAAAAATGCATTCCTTCATATCTAAGAGCTGCATTTCCACCTCTCCTGTGAGCGCTTCTAAATTATCACCTCTCGGCCAGCCTAAGCTGAACAGGTCAGCATCTAATGTGAAAGGGAAACTGGTTTGGGTCCCTAACCGATACGCTACCAAACCGAAGCATTACTGAAGTAACACGGATGAAGCCCCCTCGCGCTCAGTAAAAAACACATCATTTCATCGCAGGGAGCTGCGCGGCCCTGCCAGCGCACTCAGGTTCCAGAGCTTTCAAGAGATGATTTACATATTACAGGACTAAGAACAAAATAAATTTTGAAGGTCCCCTGTTTCAGTGATGCTTACGCCTTCCACAGATATTTCCCAGATATCCCTCCTCAGCTACGAAATCCTTTAATGCACTTTTTATCACCTTTCTTTATTGCCTTTAGTCATTTCAACTAACCACTTTTAGAGGCTAAAGACTAATTGTAGTTCTCTTTTATTAAATTCCCCAGCCAAGCAGTCATCTGGCACTATTGCTTCAGTGTGTCTAAACTGTGCATTCTTTGTTACTCACACGTGCGAGCCGAGCTGACGCAGGAGGACACGATGGACATATGCTGAAGCACAAGGCAAACCCCAGAAATTAGTTGGAAAGGAGACTCGGCAGCTTGTGCGTGTTGCATATTTTTTCAGTTAGATGCTAATGTGATTAAAGTATCAGGACACAACAAAATCAAGGTTATGATCCTTTGCCTATTGAAGACAGGAATTCTTTCTTCTCCGCGCTGTGGATCGGGCTTGTAAAAGTGAGCTACCGCCTCAAAACCACATACAAACAACTTCTGCATTCACATAAAGCGCCCCAGCTACTTATTCTTATGAGTCCAGAAAAGGTGTTTAAGAGAAATTATACAAACAGAAACGTGAGGCTTCTGTCAGGCAAGCAACATTAATATGTATAGAAATCAAGTTTCTCCATTGAGCCATGGGAAGCAAGAAAAAACGTGGGAGAGGAGGTGAAGTGGTAAGTTGATGATTCAGACTTCACAATCAAATTTAGAGATACAGAGATCAAAGCGCGAGCTGTTTAGAAAGATGTAAATCTAAAGTCAGGAACAGGTGTGGATTAGTTTCTCGCCACCAAAAAATGATTTCTTTATTACTTTATTTTTCCTGTTCTACTTCAAGACCTGTATCTACCGATATTTGTCTATGTAAGGAGCTTTCTCACTTCTGTTTGCAAGTACGGCTTTCTTTCCCTGCTATTTTAAGCAGAGTTCTAAATATCTATCATTAATGATAACTCTTTCTCCTTCTCTCCCTCTCTCTCTCTCCCCCCCTCTCTGTTCTAAGTCTGGAAGACAAGTCTGGACCAATTTCTCCATCCTGCCTCTGGCAGCAGAATGCAGCATTTCAGATCCTCCACCGAGTCCCGGCTGCTTCAAAGGAAAAGCCCTACTTTCTTCCGTTAAGATCATAAGAAATATAGGGGGAGGGGGTCAGCTCTGTTTGGACATAATTACACTTCATCAAAAGAAGCTTTCTTCATCTTCCATGCGTGAAAAGTCTGCAAGCAGTTAAGTCTGTCTTTTTTCTTCCCTTTTTTTTTTTTTTTTTTTAAATACTGACTTCGGGTTTAAATCGCTNTTATTTTTTTTTTTTTTTTTCCTTTTTTTTTTTTTTTTTTTTAAATATAAAAATTGCTATTTGGGAAACTAGCCAAAACTCAGAAAGCCAATATAGTAAAACAGTGCACACCCTTTGTTTTTCTTTGAAGTCTCTTAAATAAATACGTTGAGGGTTTGAAAAGTACACTATCGCTTTTCCATAGATTCTACCCAGATTGATCAGAGAAAAAGTCTATTCCAAGTCTGGTAGATACAAATATAAATTAAACTACTGGAACCAAATTTTGGGAGGTTTGTGTTTGTATGTGTCTGTAGCCATATCTACTGAGGCTTTAGGCCCTCTGTTTCATTTCCTATGCTTTAGTAAAAAGTATATATCATAGGTTTCAAATGAAATTCACAGATCAGAGGTAGTACATCACATTTCAATGCTTTTTCAGCACTACTGAGACTGATACACTGCTGAACTTTTACTGTAAGGCAGCAGTAGTGACGGAGCCACAGAACTTTCAAACCTAATCCATCAGCAGAATAACAAAGCAGACTGGGTTTTTTTGAAGAAAGCAAGACAAATGGAAGAGGCAGGTAACACCTTATCCAAAAGGGCAATGAACTCCGTATTTATATTGCAGTACTGTTGCAATAGCTATTCTGTCTTTCAAGTTATTCTTTATTATTGATACTTTTCAAGTTGTAAAATGATAAAAAGCATTGTTGGCCAGGTCACTAAAATAAAAACCAGCCACTGGAAGCCACGCTTATGGACTCACTTCCACAAAGCACTTGTAAAAACGTGCCGACTGATTTAGACTACCTAGGCCTCTCTACCATGTTTTCTTCTTTTTTTTGATAAATACTCTTTCCTTCCTTAAGACGAATTACAACTGCTTTCTCAAGAATACTACTGCAAAATTAGCTGTATTGCTGATTTACCAGTACAATTGTTTGGCTTCTGTTGCTTTGTTTTGCGCCACGCTGGGCTAGTTTAAAAAATGAATAATTACTTCAAATACATGAACAAAAAAGTACGTAGGTTGAATCAAGGACTGATACAACAAACCCCTCTGAAGATTCCTGCAGCAAAAACTGAAGTGCCAGCTTCCTTCGAGCTATCCTTTCCGTCATTCCCTGAAATTTGAAAGCAGCTACGAGACTCTTAAAGAGGAGTTCTTGCAAACTTGCAATGATTACAAAGGCTTTCTATGAGTGCAGTTTCCAGATTATAGGAAGCCCCTAAACAGCTGGAAGACAATGACAGCACTCTACATCTTCAAAAAAAAAATAATTAAAAGTTACCCTGTCATTTAAAGTAAAGGTTAAATTTAGTTCAAGCCCGAGCTTAGCAGCAATTCATAAAAAGTCAACCAGTTTACTAAAAAGAAAAGTACAGCTTGTTTTTGCAGGTCATATGCAGTTTGGTTGTAAAGGGCAGGGAAGTCACTAGAAAGCTTTCCACCAATAGCCGTAAGCCCTTAAAGCTGTAAGCCCTTAAAGAATATATCCTATAGCACATGGGATATGCAAAATCCCCTTAATTATAGGTCTTCTACAACAACTTCAGAAGCAGCTTTACTGCTGAAGGGAATTCTCCACCTCTCGTTGCCGTGGCCCGAGATACACTCGCTGACTCCACAAAAGCCAGATCACAAATACCCCCATTTCCTTCGACCTTTGCTGGGTGATTAAAATAGGCAAGCAGGTACTCTGCCAATCGTTTTTCAAAACCCGCGCCTGATAACAACGTACAGAGACGTGAGGAATCAGAAAAACTTTAAACTCTTAACTTGGTTTGCACAAATGCTGAAGTTTGCAAATAAAACGTGCGTTCGCCCCTCCACATGAAAGGCCGATGACGATGCATTTACAGATCGAGCGCTACTTCATTGCAAAGTAAGTTTGACGTCTAGACATTGTTCTCACTTCATTACGGACACGTAAAACGCAGTGGCCTACCTCTTCCACTTCTGCCCACAAATCGTAAATCATTAAATCTGGCCACCTGGTTCTTCATCACGGCAGAAGCGTTTCGCAGCTCTGCAGAGTAGTTCTCATCGTTTCCAGCCATGACGGTGACCACCGTCCCATCAGGCACTTCTCCTAAGGCCACCACCTGTTAAAAGGGGAAGAGAACCACAACTCGTGAAGCAACACCGTGAAAACGCGTGTCTCCATCCCAGCTTTGCAGGCTGCCATGCTCGTTACGAAGCTCTGTGGCAGCTTCTCCAGCCCGCTGTGGTGACGAGTCATGTATTAGCTGAACACAGAACAAAGTGCCACATCAAACAAAGAAACATCTTGTATTGTCTCCCTTTCTCATAGCCTAATAGGGAGTTTCTTTTTTGTAACATTTCTTCAGAAACATTCGACATCCTTATGTAGAGTGTATGGTTTAATGCTTCCTGAAGGCCAACTTTGTTCTTAGCAACCAGTGAGCAGCGAGAAAACATGAGGCACGGCTCGTATCCATAAATTACATGCGGGAGCGCATTTGAAATGGAAAAGTTCAAAATTACTATTAGCAGCCATTATCACCCAGATTCGGTTCTACTTCTCTGCTGGTTGCACCCATCACCCTGACCCCAAAGCTCCTCAGACTTCAAGCCAGAGAGAAACCCCCCAGCTACCCATCCCAGGAGCGGCACCGGGGGCACGAGCAGACACAGCTCTCCAGCCATCCCGCCGCTGCGATGGAGCACTTCGTGGCTGGGATTCAAACTCTTCAGATGCAATATAAAAGAAAGGCTGTATTTCCTCGCGGGCATGTACATTTTCACAACGCTCGCAAGAGTCACATGTGGTTAGCCCTTATACCTCCCTCGAATTCCAGGATGGGAGAACAGAAGATATCCCGGTATTTCTCCTGACGTTTCAGCTAGCTCATAGTCTCACTTTTATGCTTCAGTGGTTGTGTGGTGCTCCAGCATCTGATTAGATAGATGCCAGAGAGCAGACGGCTACTGTCTTCTAATTGGGAAACAGCAGGGATACCTACAGTGTTGCTGCAGCGTGACTTTTTAAAGTAAAAATAAAGTTAAACAGGAATACTAAGTTACTAGGAAGAAAATACACGTTTCTTCACATGGGGTAAAAATGTCCACATAAGTATCAAGAAAATAATTTCCTTTTGCCCAGTTAGCTAATACTGATGCTGGATATAAATTTATAACAAAAAGAGATGCACAAATATTGCATGGTTGAGCTCTAACTTGAAAAAAAAAAAAAA
>VYXH01008567.1:142187-158438 GCA_013397275.1 Burhinus bistriatus
CCTTTTCCTGGTCCAACGCTGGAAGTTTTCTATCCCGTTGCAAAAATGCAGTCGCTGTGGATAACGCTGCAAACCCCTCCCGAGCTCGCCCCGCTTCTCTGACAACCATAGGGATCTGTCTGCTTTTCCCCAAAAGTGGCCACAGACATTTCCCAAGGACAGTCAGTCGTCACCTACAAGGACTAGTATATTCAGAAGCTCTGGTTTGCTATAGCTGCAATGCAGAAAATATATTTTTTCACAATTATTTTGGTAAAATGTTTACGACCATAGGTTCTTTTGGATTCCGCCCCCCCCCCCCCTTTTAGCTGGAGGGGAAATACATTCCATCAGAGCCATTCCAAAGGTGTTAGAAGGAAGGCAAGAGGTTGTCTTATATCCAAATACTATATAAGCCTGACAATCATGATTTACTTTATTTCAAACAAGAAGATACATTTCCACTTTTCATTAGTCACATGAAAAGTTTTACAGTCGCCTCTCTTCCTACTAAAATAAAATAAAAAGTTAATTAGGATAAGCTAAAATAAGTTATTGGAAGCTACCAGTTTAAGGTCACTTAAAATAGTCCATGGTTATTTATAATGTCAAAATAAAATTTTCCACTGAACACCCTAACAAAGTTTCAGGTATCTGGCACAGCTGATTTTCAGTCTCCGTGCAAAAATATCTTTCTGCTGAACATTTACACATTTAACAGGAACTTACAAGAGCCTGGAACAGATCACAGCTCAGAGCACTAGAATTTTATTTAAATGGTTATGGACAAATTAATAAAAGTACCAGTAATGTTTATGGACTTGCATAAAAGCTGGATGGGATTTTTCAGGAATAGTAATTTATGTTATGATATATATAATCTGGAACGTTGGCTTGGATTTGGCTGAAATGGAGAGCAACCCTGCTGCTCGGCTTTCCTTGGGTTTTATTTCAGAACTTCTCGGAATTTTAGCACTGGTTGCAAAATGGGACATATTTTAAGATGTTAGAGAATTGCAGGAGGTTAGTGAAAAAATGTGCTTGCACTGCAAATTATATCTTAACAAACACCTTTGGATCCACTTTATAAAATAGGATTTTCATTAGTATGGCTACGTTTGCTGCAATTTCGATTGTCATTTCGCTTTTTTACTGTAGACTATGTTATGAATACAGCCATAATTAGATTGCTTTTGGACAAAAAGGTAATGTTTTAAAGAGCACTGAATTTGTTTACCGTTAAATTTATAAAACATGGGCCCAGCACACTCCTGTTGTAAGCACTGTATGCTCAATATGAGAAATAATTGTTAAATTTGAAAGATTCTAACCTGAATTATGTTCCCTAAATAAATAGTTTCGATGCCAGTTTGTTGGGCTGGAATGTGCTGTAAATACAACGAATACAGAATTTATGTTGAGCTTCTCTATATATGTAAATAGCCTTTGTGAAACATGAATAAATGAATGGGTTCACTGGGTTTGTTATTGTACTGGATATTTTTAGTCGGAGCGACTACAGCAATGTCAGCAATTATTACTATCGTTATGGATTTGCCAATATTCTCTTTCCAAAATCTACCTTCCCAAAGTTTTTTTTATTCACTCATGAAAATGTGCATCGAGCCAAAATGTGTGAACTTAAGTAAGCTTTAAGACTAGAGAAGGTTTTGCCCAAATTTCCATTCATTTCAGTAGGGGCTAGATAAGCTCCAGTGTCTCTTGGCAGCGCTTTACTTTCGCTTTGGTTGTAAATTGACTGTTTGCCCAGCTATTCTTTGCTTTTTCTTAAGTATGACAAATAGTAACTCTAGATTTGCGTGTTATTTGGTCTGTTAAGTAGGCATGTGGTAATGACTTCTGTAACTACAGCATTCATAGTCAGACTATGGACTGCTATGGTTTGTTTAACTACTGTGTCCCTGCCCCATTGATTTACGGCCCAGATAAAAGAAGATTCTTTGTGTCCTGAAATTAGTCGAAAGCATTTAATATTTCAGCACCATGCACTGGTTTTTGGCGTTTATAGCCCCCCATACAAATATAAGCATAAAGGTTTGAAAGACAAGCTAGAAAATGCTTACATAAAAAATTCAATCTTGAGAATATTACTTTTCCCCCCTGTATTTTCAGTAGGAAGTGAGGACTGAGAGCTGAGACTCTTGCGTTCTGTCTCAGGATTTGATGCTGACTTGCTCTGTGACTTTGGACAAGCCTTTTAGCAAGTTTTCCTTCAGTATAAAATGGGCTTCTAACTATTTCCATATACCTTTTGAGATATAAAAATATGTGTTAAATTCTCAGAAGTCCAAAGATTAGCAGGGCTCTGCATCTGTAAAGCATAGCCGTAATACCAGGAGAAAGACTCTAAAAGCTGGTAAGAAACCTGCCGTGTCACTCCTGAAAAATTGTTGGCTTTTCCATGGCATGCAGTGAAACACACATTATACAAACAACAAAGTAAATAGTTACTGCTTCTGCTTTTTTCCCCTAAATGATGTATTTTCTGCTTCTCTAATAAGCATGGACTGCAAGCCAAGGTCTCAGTCCTACCGTAGGGTTCTCCCATTTCCCTCCCTGTCTGCAGCCTCTTATGCCCCATTGGAATTGCGTGTCTTTCAATGAGCTTTAAAGCAGCAAATGACCATGTCACCATTGCGAAGGAAAGAAATGTGAGCCTACCTGTCATCTTGTAACAGCGTTTGAAACAGAAAGTATGGCCTGTCCTTTCTGGCAGTAAAAACCTGAATAAGCAGTACGATTAGAAAAATGTATGGCTTGTCTTTTTCAAGTAAATTCTTTTTTTTTTTTTTTTATTCGCTTGCAACATGCAAACTAAGAATTAACTGTAGAAAGTTGTTAGTGTGCTCATAGTTGGGAACAAACTGTTTTTTTCATGGCTAGACTGACTTTGTCCCTTTCCATTAATCCTCCTCCCAACTTCTGTGTAACTAGTTTCAGAATGAGGAAAAAGTTGTGTTTTTTTCCTTAAATTAATTCAGCTAAAAGCAGCACGTTGTTTTAGAGATATAAAGGCTAAAAAATGAGAGCTTAAATTTTCTTTTTTTTTTTTTTTCCTTTCCTCCTTCTTTCAGCATATATAAATCCAGCATGAGCCAGAAACTTCACGGTTATTTTTTCTGTTGACCTCAATGAAAACTGGTTCCCTTGACTAACTGTGGGGAAAGTGGGTGGTATAACTGTTTGTAATTAAAAAGGGTTTATACATTTGGAACCTTGCAGAGTCCCTAAGTTTTGCATGCTGGTTTTTAAGAGACTAATGAAGTGCACTCTGGCCAGATACAAGCTCCATAAAGCTCACACAGAAGATACTACAAGATGTAAGTCAGCCTCGAGTGGGAGAGGTTGTTTTTAATGCTCCCAACCACACGCACACCACCAGATCCTTGCATTTACTCTCTCTGTGTCACAGTGGTGAGGATTCCCATTGTACATCTATTCTCAACAGCATGAATGGCAGAAAAAAAAAATTCAGGCAGATTCTTTGTTAATAACACGAGTCTTGAAGCTGAAGCAATAGAAAACCACCAAATAGTGATACACTTGTTCTAAAAAGGATGCAAACATACAGCATTGAAAGAGGTGGTGCAGTCTACAGGAGTGAAATAGAAGAAGAAGAAAGCATATGGTAATGGCAAATGTAGCGTAAACACAATGGACATAGCAAACCAACTCTTCGAGGAACTATAAAAATCAGTCTATTTTTGCCCTTTCTTTCCTGAAAATTCACTCAAATGATGAACTAACCATAGTCAGGCCAGACCAGAGGATCAAGAACATAATCATATTTACGGTATGACATAATGTAATCCTGAAAATGCTGAGCATCCTGGTCACATTTTAGCATAACATATGTATGCCCCAAATTAGTGGTCTTAAGACATGGGGTGTGCAGGGCATAACACAGGATCAATCCTTAGTTGACTGTTGTGGAATCGGCAGCCAAGTGACAGGAGACAACATCAGTCCAGAAACAAGCCAGAAGAGCAGATGACAAAACATTAGACATCACAGGAATGATTCTCTCTAGTAATATAAGACAAAGATCTGGCAGAAAAAATATTATAGGTGAAGCTGCCAGCAGTATATGCAGTTAAGCTTGTCTACCACTTTCCAGTATAAGACCTTGTTTTCACTCACATAACGTTGCCAATTTTTAACTGTTCGGGATGAGCTTTTCAATCCTGAGTCTGCCTCAAGCTGAATTTTTTGGAAACTTCCAGCAGAAATCCTTCGGCTGCTTCTAAGATCGGCATTAAGAGAAAACACATTGTTTCACAACAGTTTAAAATTTCTTAGAATCATCCCACTATCTATTGCAGAGCCGGGATGGGAAGTTTTACTAAGGAGGAGAGGAATAAGGAGGAAAGATCAGATAAGTTTCTTTTGTTGCCCTTGACCAAAAGGATCCACCCGAACTTGGCTGAGTTAGAAGCTGCTGAAAATTGTTGAGGTTTTTCTTGCGCGTGCTCAGTACAGATAGAGTAGTTGGCAGCTAAATTTTGCAAAGCCTCCATAGCAGCACTGGGCTTGCTAGACTGGGTTGGATCTGTAGTCAGCCTAGTCTGACCAATATTCTCCCTGACAGTAGGCTGCACTAGACATTTTAGAGGAAAGGATAAGAAACCCTAGAGTCAGCAGATAGATACGGGATCTATTCCTCCTTTAAGGTCTCATCCTGGTTAATAGTAGCTTATAAAATATGATCAGAATGACTGTCAGCAGTTCAGTTTTAAATTGTGTCTTTTAGAAGTCTATAATTCAACCATAAAAATTCCTTCCAGGCTGAAATCTGGCTTATACTCTCAGTTCAGAAATCAAAATTCTCTACAGATTTTTTTAAATAGTCTGTTTTGAAGTGACAGAAAAGAAAAAATAGTCATGTACAAATTCTGGACATTTCTTTCATAACGCACTTCATTAATTAAGTTATGATAAGTATGGTAAGTTTTAAACTATTTGTTTCAAATGCTGGTCAGGCCCTAGAAGGAAAAAGAGTAATTGAAATCTTCACCATTAACACTAGACACTCAAATGTGAATAAGATTCTCTGACTTCGGGATATTAGGAGTATTATGATATTAGGAGCTTATGTGATGTAATATCAAAACCTGTTATTCTAGTTTATCTTATAAATATTTAGATAATTTATTAAATGCATACATATTGAAAAGCAAGGCAGATATCTTTCTGCCCTTTCATGGCGAAACTCACCGTGAAGTCAGTCACTCAAAGGTTTTCCTAATTTAAGCATAAGAAGACAGACATAACCTGGAAGCATCCAGGAGGAACAAGTAAGAGGTCCTCAGAGGGGGCAAAGCAGATGCAAATCCTTTCTTGAAGACCACAGCAGCTCTCATTACTACCAAGCTTCCCTTTGTAGTCGAGAAGATAGAGCAGCTCTTCCCATCCTTGGAATGCTTTCAAACATACTGTGCTTGGCACCCTGAGGTTAGCGTGATTTTTGAGCAGATAAAAGCCCGTTACATGAAAAGGCAGATCCCACCCTCCTTCCTTTTTTTTCCCCCTTGGTAAGAAAGAAAACCCTTGTTCTGTCTGCAGTTCCACTGATTTCAATGGGAACCTTCATGGAATAAGGTGCTGCTTCACGTAAGAGAAGCAGAGGCAAGTCTTTAGGTAACTTGCTACTTTGGGTTACTCTCCTTATCCTTTCACATCTCCATGTCTAAAAGCCCATCTTGCTGAAGAATATGTGAAGTCTTTCAGCTCTTTCTTTCCACTCCATTTTAAACAGCTAGACTATTTCATATTTTTAGGCACAAGAAAACCATCTTCCACTGTTTTTGACAATGGAAGAACACGGACTGAGGGAATCAGAGGAAAGCTCTATTTACTAAACACCACATGTAGATTACCACTGATAGTTTTTCTAAGGAAATTTATGACCTGTCTGGAGTAAATAAACTCCCTTTTTGGTAAAGAATCTGCAAGCCAATCATTCATGCTTGCTTAGAGACGTTACTGTTCGTGTTGCTTTTATGTGGAAGGCTACAGTAAAGGGTGATGTTATGTCTAAAATAGACAGTTGGCAGCTCCGGAAAAAAAAAAAAACCAGCATTTCTGACATTACTTATCATGAGATTCTTGCTAGATTGTGGCACATTCACTCTGATTTGGGAAAGAAAGAAAAGATAATGACAGGACAATTATAATTCTTGTAACTAATATGTTATCTTCATGCACGCACTTGCATGCCTAGCTACATTTACTGGCAAGTTATGGCGGTTTACACATTTGAAATAAACAGAGAGCTCTCAGTATGTTCAAAATGTTTAGTAAGTCTGAAAGCTGTTTGCTCTGTATCTCAGAGTAAATGAGAATGGGACAGGCAATTTTCTTCTCCTGGCTGTCTATCCTGTACTGCTATGATTCCGCTCCTTCCCTGCTCCCCTTCCTCTCCCCATTTCATGCTCTGGATCCAATAGAGACATAACTGTTTAAGGCAATCATGAAAATTAAGTAAGAAGAAGGAACTTTAGTAAGTGTTTGTAT
Organism: Burhinus bistriatus; assembly: GCA_013397275.1. Taxonomy (NCBI): domain Eukaryota; kingdom Metazoa; phylum Chordata; class Aves; order Charadriiformes; family Burhinidae; genus Burhinus; species Burhinus bistriatus. The sequence goes on from VYXH01008567.1 coordinate 148,701, forward strand.
ACATGTTTTTGGAAATATTAAAGTGTTTCTTATGCATAAGTAACTCGGTGGCTTTCAGCGGTACTCATCCTGATTTACAGTGGTGTGAGAGGAGAACTGGGCTGTTATTATCTATTAAGTCTACCTAATTTAATAGATGCAAGCAATATGTGTGCTTATTTTCTTTAGACTATCATATGTGAAATAATCAATACAACCTTTAGTAAATACTATTCTACCTATGACAGTATTCTGAATTTAAAACAAGTAAGTGCCTTTCTGAGTGACGATCCCATGTCCTTAACTCACCCCATTGTACTTCAGCACATATGCTATGTAATGTCACTGGGGTTTTGCCTTCTCTAGAAAAATGATCTGTTTTTGACGAGAGGTGTAAAAAATAGTTTTCCACCCTCAGATCCACTCAAGTAGCAGTAGAAATGGTTGCCTCGCTGGTGTGGACAAGGTCAGGTAAGTTCATTGCTTACTATGGCAAATCATGTCTTGTTGAGGGCTCATGGGACAACTTGCCTGAATAAGGCAAACAGGATTTGCCTCGGAGTGTATAGAAGAATTTGTTACAATAGGTGTTGAACTCAACTGACTTTGTCCATATTGTAAGAGCAGTTGTTTTCAACACTACTCCAAGATGTCCAGAGAGTGGGCGGGCATTTTGACAACAGTTGTCAAAAACATGTTGTTTGTCTGGGGTAGGTGCATACCTACTGAAATATCGATGCTATAAAAGGCACAATTCTGTAAACCTGGGATAGTGCAAAGTCTGCAGCATCAGCAGGGACTGTGACTTTCTGTGCCGATGTACACTTGCAGGATGTCAGATGATGAACTGGATTTTTAATACGTTCCCACTTACCATCTACATAAATACAGGATTCAAGGCCACAAGCCAATCGCCAAAACCAGATGATTTTTAAGATTATGCAGTCTAATTTAAAGAAAAGTTGACTTTGCTAGAACAGTTAGCGGAAGAAAATACCCACGTTATAAGCAAGTGATCAATACCCTCATCACATGAAGTTGATGACATAATGCATAACGCTGAATCTTGCAGCACCTTCATATGCTATGTGCTCTTCTGTGCTCTTACTTGAAAAAGCCTAAGAAACTAAATTGCCAAACCAGACTGCACCTCTGCTGGTATCTCTGCTTCTTAGATGTTCGTTATTAGTTGACCAGCTCCATGGAAGCATCAAGAAAGAAGTGGATTGTAATAGAAGTTTTATTTTCCTATGCTATTTATTTTTGCAATTGCACAAAGAATAAGCTAGTATATGAGGAAGGAAACAAAAGCAGAAGCAGAAGTTATTTTCAAACTAATAGAAGAAGATGCTACAGAAGAACTTCTAGTTGACCTTTGCAATGAATGCCATAAAATACTATTTCGGCCACAAATGAAACAACATTTTTAGAAGGATTAATATTTAATCTATCTGTCTGTCTATCTATCTAACTGTGCAGGATTTTAAAAAGACTGAAGGAAGCTAGCAGCTCACTCTCACTTACAATTGCATCTGTAAAACTTTAAAACTGTGCAAGATCTTTCTCTACTGTGCTGGATGCCATTAGTATTAGCATATTACCACAGAAAAAGAATCTGAAGTAGACAGTGAACTTCATAAGAAATCTTCCAAAAGCCTTCCATCCCTCAAAAACTTTAATCCCCGACAAGATCCTGACTTTCACAAAACCCACTAAAATATATGAACTGTTGAGTACACTCACAGAGTTGATAACAGTCAGAGTATTTTTTCATAATGGGAAAATCCAGAGCTATATTAGATGGGAGAAAGTAATTTCTGAGGAATTTTGAAACCCTGGAGAAATTTCAGAGTGGTCAGTCACTGCACTTATACTCAGGGGATTTTTTTTTTTTTTTTTTTTGGCATTGTCTCTCTTTTTTTGGCATTGGGACAGGTTTCTATCAGACTGCATGTCCTATGGCATTGACACAATATTGCACAAGTACCATGCAGTCATTCTTTGTCTTTTCTGGCCCAGATGTTAGCTGAATGTAGTAATAAAATGGACACTCAAGAATCTAGATACTTTACAAATACTTTGTTACAGAGAAGTATAAAACATAGCAAGAACACGGAAAGAATATCTTCAGATTCAAGAGTTCTGTATCGGCACTTTGTAGCAATTCCCAGTAAAAATGCTTTAGCTGATCCCAGTTGTAATATTGGTTCATTGGAAAGGGTGAGTGGGTACGTCCTTTGGCTGATCTGAACACATTGCCTACAGTTTAAAAACAACATCTTAACTTTTTCATAATTTAAAAAATATATTTAATTCATTAGTCTAAGAGTATTTTAAAATGCTTCTGTATTTTCTACCATGATGCTAAGTCGAAACTGGCAGGATGGAAATTGGAGAGAAGTAGCAAAGAAATAAAAAAGTATCCTGCTCTGTTTCCCAGCTCCAGAAATGACCAAAGCTGCCAGAGGAGCACCTTATACAAAAGGAAGACTGTCTAGAGAAGAGGTAAGAGTATTCTCGGGAGCTCTGCTGAAGGCAGTGCTTCTTATCCAAAAGAAAGACAGAAACATGTAATTGTACCCTTCCTTTAAAACTAGGTCTTACTGCTTTCCTGTGTGTTACAGATCACACGTTATTTTATGCTGGAAACTCAGTGCTAAAATCTAAAATACAAGGGCCAAGTTCTGCTCTTAGATACACACGCACAACTCCAATGAACTCAAAGAGAGCTGTGTTCATATGTTTAGCAATGGAATTTGGCCCTAAATATTTAAACATTTATTCAGAGAAAAAAAAGCTTCTCTGATACATTTGTATCTGATATCTGATGTACGCAGATTACCACCACTGCGTACCCGCGTTAAGGGATAAAAAGTTTTGGGGAACCATAAACTCCGCATGCTACCTGCTCTGCACGGTCAAATAACATGAATTTGTTTCAGGACATTGAGGAAATTAAATCCTTAACAACCTGTGGCTGATGTTATTTATACTGCAGGCCAGGAGTAATTTGATGCAAATTCCTGGCACTATTCCTATATTTCAAGAAATTACTGTTTTGAATGGACTGATTCTGGAAACTTTCATTATATTAATATGCAATCCAGAAAGAACTAATGTCCTCTGCTTATGTTTCCTTTGCAAAGGAAAGCTCAGTGTTCTGGCTAATTCTCACTTGTCTTTCAAAGGCTTATGACAGGAGTCCATAACCTAAACACGCAATTTGGAAATGCTTAACCTGAGGATCCCACCTGCTCTCCATGGCAAAATAACCCCAGACGTATTTTTGTTAAGGATACAAAGGATTCAGAAACCTGCAAATTTTATGCAAGCAACATAATACTCCAATTTGTATAACTAATACAAGTAAACAATAACTACATATACATGTTATTTTCCTTGGACAAATGACAGCTGGAGTGGAGCTGGGTTCCAGGTTCAGACACCTAAATTTGGTTGTCTACAATGTAAATGTTTACATTTAAGCTAGCTGTTTAAGTTCCCATTATACTCAATAGGGATCTAAGGCTCAATTCACTTGCCTACAATTAAGCCTCTAGTGCCACTACAGATGCCTTGGGCTATCTAAGAAATTGCCATGGGGCTGGCACATATGAGTCGGGACCTACGTAAGGCCCTTTCCTCTTTGGGAAGGCAGATGGAGGCTGGACAGCATAGCCCAGAGTACTCGACATAGATAACTAAACTCAGCCCTAGTAAGTGCAGTCAGTGGCTTCTAGAGAGCAAGTCTATGACCAAATGCACGTGTCTACTTTTGGATGAACTGAACTGGTCTCTTGCCTGCACTGACCATGTTGACTGGGTTTCTATTGACTGTAACGGGAACCTAAACACAGTCCACATGCAGATTCCTAATTTTAGGTGACTGCACCTGAAATTGAAACCTACTCTTGATATTGTAGTTGCCAGAATATATGCTATTATTAGAGTAACCACTATGCTTGTGGTTCAGCCAGGGTTAAGCTACTTTGGTCGTGCATTTTGTGCAGTACGGTGATTGTAGTTAAATGGTTGGAGGCAGGACAGCAAGAGTGGTGGGCAGGTGTGATTACACGGGTGATGAATCTCTCTTGACGTTTTGCTTCAGTGAGTTCCTTGAGATCCAGATGGACAATGTTTAGCTAAAGCTGCTACCTGCTCCCTAGCTAGAGTCGTCTCTGGCTACTAGTGTTGGCTCTTTCTCTTGCTTGGGAGAATTGGAGCTTTGCCCCCTCTTTATCGCTCTCAATTTTAGGTGACCAGGACATCTAGCGTACTGCCAGGGTGCTCTTTTCAGAGCTGTATGTTTTTTGGGCACAGTCAGCTTCAAAAGAAAGACTCTGCACCAAGACTTTGGCTGGAGCTCTCTAGTCATAGAGGTCACCTTTGAATATCTCTGGCTATAGAGGCGCAAGGTAGAATGTTGCCAAAACGCTGTGACCATTGTAGGAAGTAGGTAGGAACAAAAGCATGTACAGATTTGTAAGTTCATTAATAACCATGGCTAGTTGGGCCTTCTGTCCAGGTCTTGCATCAGTGCTGACAAATTAAGTTAAGAATGATCCAGGACCAAGAAATTCTTTGCTGGTACCAATCATCATTTTGGTTTGATCTGCTGGTTATCTTGGTTGCGATCAAACCTCAAGCGTTACTTCAGATAATATATACAATTATTAGCATAAGTTTCCTTGATTGCGTGTGGAAAATCCCAACCTCATTTGTGGAAGCCATGGTTTTGAATAGCATAGAACAAACTAGCCTTATTTAAGCTGTAGTCTCAGTCAGGACAGTTGATTGGAGAGGCTGAAGGAGTAGGTGGCTGGGAAACGGACCCCTCTAGGTAGTTTTTCTTCAAGTGAATTGACTCAGATCAGGCAGGAACAAAACTCTGTTTTTATCGTATTTCTATTTCATTTGTATGCTGCTTACCTAAGGGTGTGCCTGTGGTGCTGGCGTCCGAGAGGAGAGTTCATACATGTACAAAATGACTATTACAGATTGAAGCTCTTGGTCACAACTGGATTACACAACACAAAGTTCTATCTTCAAGATCACAGTGCTACCTAATTCCGTTTCTCCAGGTCTTTAATTTCCAGGCATTGGAATTGCCTTAAATCCATTTTGGCACAGAATACATCATTATTTTCATATTGTGCTAGTCTACTCTCCTGCTTTCATCCATATGAGCCAGGAGTGAATAACAGTTGGCAACTTTATACTTGACTATTATATTGCAGAGTACACTTTAATCAGCACCCTAATAAATAGCACGCCCAATTAATTGGGACATTTGCCAGCAAACCAATTCACTTGCCTACACTTCAGTGGCTGTAAATGATGGATAAATAGCATGCTTGCTGTTGTCTGCGAGTGCATTAGTTGTAATTAACAGGTATGATTTGGTGTTGGCTGGCATGTGTTTCCTCAGTAGCACTCTGCTCATTTTTGAGTAGGCTCCCTGTTCCAGTGCAGTTGCTAAAAATAAACAAAGGACAGATTTCCCTTTCAGTATTTGCTTAAATCTATGTAGTGCTTTTGTATTAAAAAAATAATTAATGCAACCTATGTATTTCTATGTATTATATTCCTGTATGGTTTTGACAATAAAGGTGATAATTTAATTAGCATGTTTCTGTTTTAATTAGTATAGTAAACAGGATTTTGCCATACCATGGAATAATTTATAATAAAGGGAGGGATTTCTGCTGCAGCTTTCTAATCTACCTTTTTTACCAAGGGTTGCATGGTGGTTTGCTTTAAAGTGGTATTGCCTTGAGGGAGATCCTCAGAAGTACAATCTATTTTCTGAAACTGGTATATGCTATGGTTTACTGTACGCATGTGATGCTTTCTCTTATTTGGACACCCTTCGCCAAAGAATTAAATAAAATTGAACACAGCAAACCTTTCTAATCCCTGCATTCCTCACAGATTGCTTTAATGGAGACTGAAAAAATTATTTGAAGTAAATGAATAAGAAAAGTGCAACGGTACTGGGGAAATCTCAACAAGGGATCTTGAAAACCAGGATGGCTATGGATCAGCAAAGGGTAGAAACATTTATGTAATTAAAGGAGAACATAATTTGTGGGTTATCTGAAAAGAATTGCCCATGTTGGCATTTACTTTGACTTGTTGGTAGGGAGAAGAGAAACCGCCCTGTACCACCGCATACGGTTCCTTATTAGTTGTGGCTTCTGCAGAGGCTCCGTCTCTTCTTTGGAGCATGGAGGATTTCTTTCATTACATAATCTGGATACTTTTTTTTTTTTTTAAATAGATTAATTTTTTTTTTCTCTTGTGTGTGCAAATTCTCTTTGCACCAATGCTTCTATACTGAGGTTATTATGCTGAAGGAATGCAAGCGTCTAGAGTAACAATGGTTCATTTTCCTTTAATGACTTTGTCGACAGGATGGAGACATTTTTGTGGTGTGATGAATTCACTCGGTCTCCCGTTGTGTTTTCTCCACATGCTTTGGAAACTCTCTCTCTCTCTCTCTCCTCTCTGAGAATTGTGGCCATCCACTCCAGCAAGAGCTTCATTACTTTATATTCATTGTATTTAAATGACACCCCAGTGGTACTGACCTCCTGGGATGATTGATGTAAATTATATGCTATGTAGGGGAAAATAAAATCTTTTTCTGACTTTTTATGTTCTGCAGAGAAATAAAAAGTGAAAACAAATGACAGAGAAAATCAGGCCTATTCGAAGTGAAACTTTGTAAGCATTATGGTTTGAGCAGACTCCAGTTTGTAAAAGTGCTGAGACAGTTTATAATGGCCTTAAAATCTGAAAGGTGACCTGAAAAGGGAAAATAATTTCGTATGTGCCCTTTTTTGGTTCCGTATAATGCATCACAAAAACTTGCTCTTTTTTTTTTTTTTTTTTTCCTATCTGTGAAGTATAGTAAAAATTCAGACTTGAGTAGGGAGCAGCCACTACACTTTTACCACCAATAATGCACAGTACTAGAGGGGACATTGTGCTCCTGTTCTCTTTCCTCCTGTCTCCTAGTAAATTTTTTTGTATAGATTTAAGATTCCATAGCCAGTAAGTATCTGTCTTGCTCAATTACTCCACCAGGAGTTATCACCTATAGGAGCAACAACAGAGGGAATGTTCTTTCATCAGCCCAGCTCATCATTGGGCACTGACTTCAATCACTTCTGAACCAGTAACCTCTCACTGCGGGATAAAGGGTTGTGCACAGCAACAAAATTTGTCAGAAAATGTTCTGTCAGTGCTTTTTCAGGCACCTCACCAAGTCACGCTGCTTCTATTCAAGCTCCTGGAAATTACGTAATTCTCATTTGACATGCTCAACCATATTATCCCAGTAACTCCCTTATGAAAATTATCATATAGATTTGGCATAGTAATTCCGCTGTTTTCTATGTTTATTTATTAGTCTGTCCTACCGATTCTGACCTATGTAAAGCTATGCATAGTACATACCATAGAAATGTCAGCAATATGCTGCCTTGCCTTCCTCAATTTAATATAAGGTTTTGGTAAATCACAGAATTTAGCTAAAAACTTCAGTCGCCTGAAGAAAGACTGCAGTACCTTTCATAACTTGACAGAATGCTTTCATTCTCCTTTTGGCCAGGAAAATGCTTATCAATAACCGTGCTTTGGCTGGGGTTGCCCAGGTGTTTTAAAATGTATAACAGGAAGGACTAGATCAGGCCATCCTCCTCACAGCAGTAACTGGACTTCGCTGTGTATGCAAGAATCAGCAGCACGAAGCCCTTTAGTCTGTAGGAGATTATCTTAGCTGCTTGGTGTTTTGCCCTGTTACTGTCAGTGCTTGGGCTGGTATCGGCTTTACTTCTATAATCATAAGCAACGGCAGAAGGGAGAGAGGTTGGCAGCACTCGGCAGCGAGCAGCAGAATCGCCTCGTCTTTCTGAAGCTGATGTGGGAGGTGGGAACGGGAAGGAGGCAATGCCAAGGGGACTGATAGGGTGTTTATAATGAAGTAGTTAGAAGGACGGGGACTGAATAGTAGCCAAAAAAAAAAAAAAGGATAGCAGAAGGAAGTTAAGGGAAAAAGGCAGAAAATAAGATGACTTTCAAATAAGCTGATGGCCCCTAGAATGTTAAGAACATTGCAGTGGTTGCCAGAGCTTCCTCCTGCCTCCTTTTCTTATCTTTCAAAAAGAGAAGTAAAATGTACAGAAAATTATGAAGTCTCTAAGATGTCAGTTTCTTAGAATGAATCGTACTAGAAATAACATGGATGCTGTTCAGTGTGCTGGCAGGAATTTGAATGAAAGATGGACTGAGAAAGGCAAAGCAAAAGACAGACTAACTTAGGAAGTTACGCACTCTGCAAACCTTTAAGAAAAGCAAGATTTTTGCACATGTGATGAAGAAAGCACAAACAGTTACTCCATTTACCTCTGTTGGTCACATTTATTAATTCCAGTTTACACTACGGTACAAATCAGCCTGTCTCCTAACAAACCCGTGTGTGTACTGGCAGATGAGTGGAATGACTGGACTGAACTCAAAAAAACCTACAACTAGGAGGCGTTGAAGAAAGAAAAGGTTAAAAGAAGAAAGGAAAGGTAGGTTAAATACTCCAGCTTGCCTAGTCATGTCCTTCCCCATCAAGGGGACACGGGAAGAGGAAAGCCTCCGCTGACAGGAAAGAGAGGGAAAACATAGGCCCTGCTTATAAATGGAAGATATTTAACCACCTCAATGCATTTAACCACCCCAGTGCGGTTGAAGTAATACAACTTGCTATGTTGTAGTAAGGATCCACTGGTATTTCCAAGGGCAAAAATCTATCATAGAATCATGGAATTGCTCAGGTTGGAAGAGACCTTTAAGATCATCGAGTCCAACTGTTAACCTAGCACTGCCAAGCCACCACTAAACCATGTCCCTCAGCACCACATCTACACGTCTTTTAAATACCTCCAGGGATGATGACTCCACCACTTCCCTGGGCAGCCTGGGCCAATGCTTGACAACCCTTTCAGCGAAGAAATTTTTCCTAATCTCCAATCTAAACCTTCCCTGGCACAACTTGAGGCTGTTTCCTCTTGTCCTATCGCTTGTTACTTGGGAGAAGAGACCGACCCCCACCTCACTACAGCTTCCTTTCAGGGAGTTGTAGAGAGCGATCAGGTCTCCCCTCAGCCTCCTTTTCTCCAAGCTGAAGGTCTCCCCTCAGCTGCTCCTCAGAAGACTTGTTCTCCAGACCCCTCACCAGCTTCGTTGCCCTTCTCTGGACACGCTCCAGCACCTCGATGTCTTTCTTGTAGTGAGGGGCCCAAAACTGAACACAGGATTCGAGGTGGGGCCTCACCAGTGCTGAGTACAGGGGGAGGATCACTGCTCTCGTCCTGCTGGCTGCACTATTGCTGATACAATGTACTATAAAATAGCTACTTTACACACTGAGGGGAAGACACTGTACTATCTTCAAATACCTCTGTGGTGCCGTAGCTGCGGAGATGAGGGTGCGCTGGTACCAGCACTGAGGCCCAACACCTGTGTAAGCACACACACACCCCTGCTAGGGGGGCACCCAGCCTCCTCTCCCCGGTTTGTAGCACTCGGAGCAGCCCTGACACCTCTTACCGCCACCCTCCAGCGACGCCCGGCGCTGAGGGGGAAGGAGGATGGCCATGGCCGCCTGGGCCCTCCCCTCAGCCGCCAGGCAGCACCTGCGGAAGGCGGGCCGGGAGAGAGCGATCCCACGGCGTGCTGAGGAGAGCGGCGGCGGGGAGGAAGCGG
>VYXH01008567.1:169757-210411 GCA_013397275.1 Burhinus bistriatus
ACCGCAAGGCCCCACTTCTTTTTTAAACTGACCCAGTTTAGACTTCTTGTGTCCTTTTTTTTTTTTTTTTTGTGAAACGAAACCTGTAGTAATATTGTTTGCTCTTCCTGAATGAGTTTAGGTCAATTACTGAACAGATGCATTGGAGGACTGTTCTGTAGTGACTGTTTGGATGCACTCTTCTCTTAGATCCTCATGTGACATTCTGGCAATGGTTAGTTAAAGTATTTGAGTAGTATTTCAAAAGACAGAGGTGTTGACTGTGCGTGGGGGTATATATATATATATATTTTAAGACTGCCTATGTATGTCCCAAATGATATGAAATAGCTCGCAGAATTGGTGCTTTACAGTTAGGAGCTAGATCTATAGCCTGTATATTAAATTCAAGTTCTAGGAGCAGTACAATTTCAATTCTTACACATATCTCAATTTGATCTTGAATAAATAGATGGGTTATACAGATGGCGTATTGATTGGACAACCATCAGTGTGAGTTAGTATTGCTTGGTAAATTTGGAGTGGATATGAAGGATGGCTCTGAAATCAAAGTCTTCCCAGGTATCTTACCTTGGTGAGAAGGATGGGCCTAAACTTGACAAAAAATAACAGAATTTGTTTCCCTCAACAGAGAACTCTTCTGTTGATTCGTATGGAACAAGTACTGTTTTCTGTTGTGACTATTTAATATAAAAGACATTGAGATTACAGTAGATGCTTTTAAATATTAATGATTATATATACCTTTTAATGTCTTTCTATTATACATTTGATTGCAATATTTTACTTATGGGAAAAGAATTTGTAAAAGCTGGGCCTGTTTGCATAGGAATTCATAATTACTAGTCCAAATAGTGTTAATCAGAAGTTATCTTCTCCTTGCTAAAGTTTATGATTAAAATACAGCATGTTGAAATAATCTGTGACCTAATCTGAACATCTGAATTCATTTTGTAGAATATGGCGAACAGCTGCATTTCAGTTTGGAGCTAAAACAAATACAGTATTTTGAACCATTGAAGATTACAGTAGGCTTTTCAGTTCCATGTTAGCTGCACTTATTGAAGAAAATTGATTTGAGAGTGCTTCTGCTTTTGGATGATTTTTTTTTTAATGTCCGGAAGAAAGGAAATAGAACATAAGGACGATGGGACTTTGATGTGTAAAGAAGTTAATTATCTAAACCATCAAACAAAACGTGGGCTGTGGAAGTAATTATTGTAAAGGGTCTGATGAAGCCTGACAAGCTGTTGTTTTTTTATGTCAAGAAAATGCTGTACACCTGCTTGATTTGAAAGTTAAATCATTTGGTTGCAATAGGAAGACCAAGTTTTTAGTGAAGCAGTAGCTGATAAGCTTTCAGCTCTCAAACCTACTGCTACAGATGTACGGCCTTCCAAGTTTTTTTAATTAAACTGTTCTTGTCCACTTGGAGGGCAGGAACCTTAAAAACTCTTTACTCCAGAATAGCGCATGCATGAATCACAAATGTTATGCAGTGAGGAGGCAACTATGGAATTCTGTCCCATGTTTTTTGGTATAATGTTTCATAAATTAGCAGAACAGAAGCCCATGGATAAAGTGAAATATCTGCACTGGATTTAAAAAAAAAAAAAAAGCCATGTGCTTTAAATGATGTAATTAGTTGGAAAAAACCTAAACAAAAACACCCCCCCCCAAACTTAAAAACAACAACAACAAAAAAACCCAAACAAAACAAAAAAAACCCCAAAACAACCAATCCAAACAACTTAAGTCTTTGTATGTTATTCAGTTTTTAAACTTTAAGGCACATATGATTGGTGTTTCAGGATTTTTTTCTACAGCTGTTTTAGAAAGTATTAACTGAGGCGTTCCCCTAACTACTTTCTCTAGGGTCTGGGTAAAATACAGAATTTACAGTGTATTGACTTATATTTAGGGATATTGATACTGTGATATTGGATACATGTAGTGCTACTAAAATTAATTGTAATCAGTCCAAATCAAATATTTAACAGTGAAGCATAAATTTCCAAGTCTTTGGGCTGTGCTAGGTACCACTGCAGCTTCCTCTTTGCTGTCTTCCATGTGTACATAGAGCTTTCCTAGAAATACTGTTGTCTTCCTTCATGTTATAGATGTTTTTTACTTCTTTTTGGTTGTTTTTTAACTTGCTAATTTGACTGTTTAGATTATATGATTCTTTGGTAACTGCTGATTATGGCAGGATCCTGCCAACACTTAAGCCTGCTGTATAACTACTTGTGATTAAAATCAGACTTCAGTGGGAGTAAACTTGTGATTAAAGTTACACATGTGTGTAAGTGCTTGCAGGATGGGGGCCTAAATTAGAATCTTCTTGAGGATGAACAAGAGTCTGTGAAAATCTACTTGAAAGCATTAATAAAAAAAGAAAACATATCTAAATGCATAAACTTATTTTGTTGTGCATCCTCATGCTGTTATGTCATTAGTCTTTCAAAACAGTAATTCTTTTATTACTTTTTGAAAGTATCTTACGCTTTGTATTTACAGTGTTACTAGTTTTCTTAAAACAAAGCATAATGTTTGTGATTAAATGGCATTAAAAACACTGCAATCAATATAAATCTGGTCAGTACTTTTAGATAGATTTGTTTTCTAAAAAAAAAAATCTTAATTATAAAATTTAAAAGTGGAGAAAGGTAGGATTTCTTTAGTTGTCTTACAGCAAAGCAAACTGTTAACATGTTTTTCATTGTCATTACTACTGCTACTACTTATAGTATGAGAAATAAGCAGTAAAACTCAACTGTTACTAGTGTGCAGCAAACCAGAAGAGGAAGAAATGTAGTGGGAATATATTCTGTTTATCAGGAGACTTACATAGTGTGTGCAGTTCTTTGTTAAAAAATTTATTGAATGGAAGAATGAAACTACCTTATCTATATTTATAGATTTTTCCAGAATTAGATAAATCTTGATTTGTCAGTGTTTTAGTAAGTGAAGTTATTTTTAAAAATGAAATTATTTAAAGGCATTTGACTTGCCTTTTATTAAAAAGGAAAATGTAGATGTGTTAATTTATAGAGTAAGAGTAGAGCTGTCCTGGGTTTGGTTTGGAGTTTTTGATGAGAAATTTGTATGGAAAAGCTGTAAAACATTTCTGTATAAAGATAGTACCTTTAGTCATGTAAGTATTATGATGATGTTGAGGTCCCACTCTTTCTAACACATTTCTGTTTCAAAGACTTAAGTAATATGTGTACATAAAGCTGGTGTTTTAGAAAGGAAGCATGAGATCTCGGTGCTCATCAAGTTTTATCTGTCTGCTTTTGAGATTCCGTTTTACTCCTCTTAGTCTCAGTGGAGACAGTATGGATGTGGTTTACTAGTGCTTGGGATACCGCAGGAATATAAAAGGATGTTTTGGGTATCAAGATACTGATGTCTAGGAATACCATGTATTCCAGAATAATAGTGTTTTTATCTTAACACTTTTCCATTGGTGTGCCTAGGGTATCTCTAAATGGGTAGGTGAGATGATACTTTTAAAAATAGTGCAGATTGCCAATACTTTGGTGGCAGTAAACATCAACTCCCTTACGTTTTCTGCAGTGTCTCAGATGGGCTTCTTTTTGCATGCAGAGTCTTTGCATTCAAGTCTGCCCCAAAGTCTTTTCTTCCCTTTTGAATATCTAGTGTGAAGCATGCGTATGCTCTCTTTAAAATAAAATTTAAGTATTTTACATGCTGTTATTTCTTTATTTACTCAGATGAGCAGCACTGTGGCTAGCCCGATGTCAACGATTGCCTCTTCAAGTGGTGGAAGAAAATCGACAAGCTTTACACCTGAATTGCAAAGTATGATGTAAGTAATCAATCAAAAGATCTGGTAAGATCTATGTTTTGTATGCATCTTTTAGCTGGTTTATTAGAATGTATGTATAAGGGCGACGGGGAGGAAAGAGCAGGTATTAGTGATGGAACTGTTAATATTTTACTTCTGATTTGTAAAACATCCAGAGGTGAGTTAGAGAAATAAAACCCATGTGCTGTATTGAAAGGAGAGAAAGTCCTGCTGAGTAAAGAAATGCATTTTTAATATTACTTTAGAGGTCATTAGAGACCTGTATTTCTCAGTCCTTCATCGAAGAAAGCTAAGCTTCCTGTTGTCATATGTGCTTATTTAAATAAATACTTTGTGTTAGCATCTTTCAGTGATAACATCAAGAGGTAGACTGCAGAGATCTAATACTGCTGATGAAATTAAGATATGGAACAGTTGTAAATAACAGGGTTTTGGCAGATAGGAATAAAGTTGTTTAAAAAGATAATTTATTTGTTGTAAATTAACAGTGGACTCTTAGAAACCCAGCTCCAAGCTGATATTGTATGTTTTTGTAGTTTACAACTTCTAAAACTTTGAATGTTATTTAAACAGCTGGATTTTGTCAGTTTTAAAGATAGTTGCATAATCAGAAGGATTCCCTCTGTAGAAGTCTTTATCTTGACTGGTAACTTACTACACTGGGCTGACTGCAAATCTACTTTTTGTGGAAAGCAGCATATTCATCAAAAACTTTCACCTGCCACTATATGTCATTTTTTCCCCTTTCTGTGTGTATCCAAGACACTGTACTGTCAGGATGGGGCCAGGGGGAAGTAATGAACTTCTTTCCATGTGGATTAATTTTCCTGATTTATCAAACACTTCAAAGAATATTTCAACCTAGAGCTAAAAGATATCTAACCTGTAAGGCTGCAGATAGCTTGGCTGTAGGGGCTCATGTCTAGATTGTACATTTTTTAAAAATATATGATTATGAATGTTACTTATGGGGAGGGAGAGGATGCACATTTGCCAATTGCTGAGGTCAGCTGCACATAAAAGGGAGCTTTGCTTTATGAAATCTTGCAAAAGTGTCTTAAAGGGTTTTTCCCTGTGTTCATTTGTCAGAGTTGAATGTGAAACAAAGGAAGCTAGTCCCAGAGTACTGAGACATAAATCCATGGTTTCAAAAGATAGTGGTAATCATTGGCTCTTTTCACTAGTCTTAGCTTTGAAAGACTGTCCAGGATGTTAAGATAGGATGAGGTAAAGTAAGATGAACTTAACAGGGAATTAATTTTGGGCTACTGATCTTTATTTTGGCAAGATCATTGAAAACACCCAATATTTGAGAGCTGCTTCTTACAGTGTTGCTTCATGTTTTTTTTTTAATTAATTTTTAATCAGCTATGTAAAAATCAGAATAGTTAAAGCACCCACCTTCTGACCCATAGATGGGTAACTTAAGTTTTAATGACAGGGAAATTTTATTAAAATTATGGATGCATCCTGGCTGCTCCAATTATACTATCCTTTTGATCATTTTTAGGTCATTAATCATTGAATATATTAACTTGTTTGCATGTAGCTTCTAAAATACTACCTTGTGTGAGTTAAGATTTTTAGATAGTCTTATCTGAAATGTTGTACTGTCCTCCTTTCCCTTTATGTATTTATGAATATGTATAAATATATATAAATATTTTTTCTGCCAGTTGTCTTCCATAACCATAACGAAGTTAAAAGTATTTCAAGCCTCCACAGATATTAATTATTTACCTTCATAAAAGCTGCATTTGGCTTTTTAATGTAATGGAAATATTTAACATTTTAGTATTGCTGTATCACACTAGATACACTTTTTGTTTTTACTTCTTTTGTACTTGCGAAGGAGTTCATTTATGAGTGAAGAGGTGTTTTAAGTCACTTTAGGCTATGTTTGAACTGCCTTGTTTTGTTTTGGTCAGTTACGGAGATGACAATGCAAGTGCCCACCACTTTCTCAGCTCTCTCATGCTCAGCCTGTTCCTAACAGTCTCCTCTAGCTCCTCGCTGCTACTTTTAGGACATACAGGATTTTACGCAGATTAAATGAGGGTAAGAAGAATGCTGTCTTGCTTGTTCCATCATATATTGTAGACACCTTCACTGTAATGTAACATTTTTCTAATTTGAATTGCTATATGGGCAGTAGATATGGAAGGAATTACTTGCCTCTCAAATTCTGGAAAGAGTTCCCTGTCCAAAAGTAGAAGATGCAATTTGTTTGCAGTTAAATGTGCTTAAGAGGCTACTAGGTTGTTAAGTATCATGGGATACATTCCACTAGAGTATTTTTTGAGTGAAATGTAAAGGAGATAATGAACTGTTTCCTGTGCATTGACTCTTCTAAAGTAGAGGAGTACTTTGTTACAAACCCAGTGGTTTGCTGTATTGAGTTCTTTTCAGAGAGAAAAATATTAGTTCTCTCCTTCAAGAGACTTCTGTTTAGTTATTGTTCACATCTATTATAGTCATCTACACTAGAAAAATGTGTTGTTCTTGGTGGAGAAAATAACTGTAACTGTGTTTAAAAAACAAAAGAGCAGCTCTGAAGTTTGGAGTGCAAGAAGCCTGTGCATCTATTTGGATCAGTATCTGGGGAGCCTGCATTTTATTTAATTGTGGACTTCCTGATAAAGTATTTTGAAACTACCCTCCCTGCCAGTATACACATGATTCTGTCAGAATGTAGAAGTTATTGTTGGCCATATAAATGGAAGAAATAGACATTTTCCTTTTGCTTCAGAACTGGTGCAGTTATACTTTGAAAGCTATGCAAATAGTGCTTTAGAGTAACAGTTTTCAGTTTCATTAAACTAGTAGGAACAGAAGTAGTTCCTTGAATGTAATGAGCACATAAAGTTACATTTTTGTTTTTTTCTGGAAAAAAAGGAGACTTTGGAAATGATAAAGTGCCAGGGATGAACCACGTGGAGAAAAATGACAGCTGTTTCTTTTGGCTAGGACCGCAAAATGAAGTTACCGCTTTAAAAGAACTTTCCAGGCTCTGACAGAAGCTGACATTTTTTATAAACTACATAATTTAGGAAGTTACAGATTCTCCCATTTAAACAATTTATGACAAATCCATGCTGGCATCTTAAGATCCTGGGAAATAGTAAAGGCTGGAGCATTACAGTGCAAAAAAGGTAACAACTTTCTTTAAGAAAAGGAAGTAGAGATTCTCTGCATAGTTTGTCATTGTGAAGTTGCGTAGGATCACCTATTTCCTGTGGGTTGTCATCCATGTGAAGACAAGAGTAACTTCAACTTGTCCTGCCTTTCTCAATGAAAAAATGTGTGCAGCAAGCAGATGAACTTGTGAGAAACGAGTCATATGGGGACATTGGGCATTTGGCAGTTTGTGCTGATACTGAAAAATGGGCTGTTGGATTGAAGGGACTTAAAAGGCAGGAGGAACGTATGTGTGATCTGGAAGTTTGTGGATAACAGTGCCTCGCAGTCTGAAGGTGGTATCTTTGATTAGTTTATAATTTGCAGCACTTAAATGTTGAGCCAGGGTTTGATTCCACAGAACGCTTAAATTTTTAGGTAATGTTAAGCTTGTGAGTAATCCCATTTAAGGGGAGGAGGTTATTCATATGCTACATCTGTTATGTATGCTACACCTATTTTTGAACCACAGCATTAGGGAATGATCTGAATCCTTTTGTAAAATTGTGTTTTTATGGTAAGCTCACAAATATTTTTCTGATGTATTTGAGAAGGCAGGAAATGTACAGGAGTCCTGAAATGAAATCCCAAAACACTGCAGAAAAGCTGACTTAAAATATGTTTTTCATAGTATACACACATACAGATTTTTTTTTTACAAATAAAATGGTTCTCTATTTCCACTGCTTAAGAATATTTAAAGTATTTACTTGGATTTGAAGAAATTTTTGTTTGTCAGGAAAAAAGTAAACTGTTCTGTGTGATGTCTAATGCTTGCGTAAATAGTATTAACTATAACTGGTGATAGTGCTTAATATGCTGATTACCTTAAGAGGAATACAGATTTAATTAAACGTATCAGACTGTCATGGAGCACCCAAACATGTCAGTTTATAGTGCACTACCTTTTATATGGAGATGTTTGGCTTTTAATTGTTAAGACCTTGGAATTATTTGATATTTATCTTAAAATCACTTAAAGGAGCATAATGCTATGTGGATTTTGCTTGGACTCCCACATCCTTTATTTGTATTTGGGTATTTTATTATGTTACTGTAGAACTTACAACAGTAGGTGTTAATAGTTTAAAAAAAGTTTTCAGCAAGCCTAGTGTGTTTTGCCGAGGTTTGTTTTACAAAGCTTCATTTAGCTGATCTACAAACTGTTTCCAAACTAACAGCTAACCTTAGGTCAGTTGCACTTAAATTATACTTCTGCCCAGTAGATTCATAACCATAATGATTTCACAGTAGCCGTTAAAATTTGTAATTTAGTTGTGATCAAATATTTTTTAATATAAGCAGTACTTATAGAGTGAATTCCTGGAAACTATGATGTTCTAAACACTTGTGTTGAACAATATGCAGATGAAGAGAGAAGGCTGGTTCCCCTCCCCCACCTCCCCCCACCCCGTCAGTGAAATACCTTGATTTTTCTAAGCTATTTCAACTATTTACAAAAATACTAGTTATATAATCTGAAGTTAATTGAGAAGTTGTTTTTATTGATTCGTTGTGGGATTTTTTTTTTTTTTCCTGAAAACTCCTATACAGAGGGAAGAGACCGTACTCAAGATTAGTTTAGGATATCAACATAATACTTCGGAAAATTATACTCATATGATTTTTAAATGGCAAACATATAGTTATAACTAATGTGAATCAAACACTTCGATTTCCTACACCCTACAACTTGATCCTGCAGGTGACCCAATGTTTAGCTTTGCATGTTTCAGTAATTTTATGACAGCTAAACATTTGTAGGATTGGGCTCCAAATTAATGATAAATCTTTGAATGATATTGTATAAAGAACTAGGTAATTAAACACCCATATCAAAGGGTGTGGCTTTTGTCTACTGCATTTTTTTGTGCCTCAACGTGCAGCATCATTGGTAATGGTAGGCTGTAATACCACACTAATGCAATTCATGTGGTATGCAGGGAAGTAGCTGTGAGGATGCAGTTGTAGGAAGAAAACCTGAAATATCTGCTTAAACAGGATGCTTTTCTGATACCAGATTTTTGTAAAAATACATTGTTCAAGTAAATGGATAGCCATATTTATCTTTCAGGCTTGTGGCAATGTGAATCATCAGCTAGATAATACATTACTTAAACTTGAAATCAAGAGGCTGAACTGTATTTAACCACAGTATCCAGATTGTGTCTGGTAACATTCTGAATTAAGTGCATTAAAAGCTGCTTTTTTTTCCTCCTCTTTGTATGTAACTTGACTGTATATAATGTAAATTAAACCTGGTTTCATGATAAGCTCTTAAGGTAGACTTTGTACCAAAAAATCAAAATTTGATGTTACAGGGTTATAAAGGTAACTTCAGTGATGGAGGTAGTGGAGAAAACAATGTTTCTGTTTGTTTGATGTAAGACTTTCTGGTTATTCATGATATTTGCAGTAGTTAGTATTAAAATAAGAGTATCCATTGATATAGTATCAAATTTAGTATTGCTACTAATTGGTTGTTTATTTCCAGACAGTGAAAGTCTGTCCAGTTCTTACTGCAAGTGCAGTTCTTATTTCAGCTTTCTCCAGTTTGTAGCTTATACCCATCTCTAATATACTTCAGTGGCGTGTTAGTGTGCAGTAGAGATCTTAATAAAAACGTCATATTCCCTTTTGATTTATAAAGATATTTATAATCTAGTCTTTCTTTTTTAACATGTAGCAAATTATCGGAGAGACTTGGTAAGAATCAGGGCAAGTTCTTACATCTTTATTTCATTAAGAGTCATTGGACATGTCTGCCCAACTCTTGAGATATTTACGTGGTCCCTGTTACTAAAGTATTTGAATGCTTTCTCAATATTCATAACTCTTCTGTCCTTCTGCATTTTTATGGACTGGTGTGTATGTATATTTTGTGTCATTGCTCATCTATATATCACAAGAATCAAGCAAGGAAAAACTAAGCTAAGGACTTAGTTTTGCTAACACACTGGCTGTTTTGTTGAATTAATGTATTTTAAGATAAAGATTACATATGATCAATCACCAATCTACTGACAGTTCTGTTTGTTCAGTGTCTCTTTCTCCAGCAAACAGTGGTAGAATAAGCAATTAATACCGAGCACAGGTTTGTTGGATGTAGGACAAGAAGTCTGGTAATAAGAAGAACCCAGACTTGGAGTGTTCAGTTTGGGAAAGTGATGAAGAGTCATTTAAGAGGTGAAATTCCTGTCTGAATATTTTCAATGTCTAAAAACTGCTAGAGAAGGTCTTTCATGAATTTAATGAGGGCTACATCAGGTGAAGAAGTCATGATTCAGTCATGTTTTTCTATACATGGATACGTGTACATTTGGAGGTACATTTATAGCTATAAGGATAGTGAATGCTATAGCTAACAAGGAACATCTTAAACATTTCTATTTAGAAGGGTATGGGTAGGCAATAGATTTGAGTTAAGAGTAACTTGCATTCCATGTCTTAAGTTTCTTTTTCAGATGCTTATAGCCCTGTAAGGTAATTCTGGTGATGAAAAATTTTCTTTCAGTAGTTTATGCTAAAAGGCAAATTTGAATGAGTTTTTTTGTTTCAGTTAAGGGTTATCAGAGCATGGAAAAAACCCTTGTACTTGTTTATGTTCTTTTTATAAATGCCTACTCCAACAGTTGAAAAACAAAGTTAGAAACTTGTTTGGCCTGACTTTGTGGATCTATGGCATTGCTGTTAGTGAAGAAGTTGCAGTGCTCTAAGGGAAACTCCATAGTTTTATTCTTGTCTTTGTTAATTTTCAGCTTACAAGCATCACAATTACAGTTAGTTATTCAGAAGCAATAGAGGATACAAAGCTTGTATCTTCTCCCTATTTTCCCCCCCCTTTTTTTTTTTCATTTTTTCTCGCACTATTTGTTAAAACAGATTAAAATGCAAAAACTAACATAAAATACCTTTAGAAATTTGTAAAGCTGATAACTAGTGACTGCCAGTTCTATTGGAGCGTGGCGTGCATTTCATTGTACTCAAGAAAAATTGTGGAAAGTCAGTTAGGCTTTGCCTTTGTGTTGCTAGTGTTATTTCCTCTTACTAAGATTAACCGAGTATTTTTGATCCTTCTAATGCTACTGATTGTGCTACACAAAGTACCCACAGGAAAGGGATAGAAAATACTGTGTGTGTGTGTTTATGTAGACTGTAAGAAACTAAAACAAATGGAAGACTTCCCTGTTGAGCTCAATGCAATGATATGTCTTCTGTTCTTTTTGTTTCCTTTTTTACTTTTGCATCAAAATACTCCTGGGAATATAACATGCAACGTTACAGAGAATAACATCTATGTTGCTGACCACAAAGGCTTTCCACTGGATTACTCTTTCAGTAATAGTTTCTTATGCACTGGGGCTTCACTATGTAATGGAGCCAACTTTCGTGATCATCCCCACTGTAATATTTTCAGTAATATTTACCAGTTCAAACTGGCTAGTGGAGAGTGGTTCTAGACCTCTGGTCACTCACAGGGTGTCTAGGTTTAGCATACTTTTGTTTTAGAGTTGCAAGCATTCCATGGTATGAATGTTTATTTTTCTTTCCTGTATACGATGGGATCTTATAGAATCTACTCTTTTTATTCTGTCGCGACCTTGTCAATTAAATAAATTATTTTTAGGGATTAGTGTTCTTAGAACTCTCTTCTACTTATTTAGGATTTCTTATCCATTCTCAGATGACAACATCTTAAGAAATAACATTCTAAATTTTCCAATGTGAAATGAAATTCTCGAAAGTATGATCTCTGAACTAACCTTTTCTCCCACTGATGTATTTGGATAACCTCTGCTGACTTGAGTTGGATTACAATTTGTTCAGTACTGAATGCCCTGGAAGATCTCACTGATTTCTTCTAGTACTGGATGATAAATTTATTTTCAAATACAGAAATGCAAATTCTGTTTCGTAATAACAGTGCTGAAGTAGTGTTTTCTTATCAGTTAGAAAGTTCAGGGAACTTGTTGCTCACTGCTGAAGAAATGCACACCATATGTAACATTAAAGAAATGTGATTCATACAGCTGTGCTTTGCCAGATTGGCTTGTGTTTGTGTGTTAATTTAGTTTTGAATATCAGAATAATTATAATCTAAGTACTTTGAGTCATTCACGTTACATGATAACTAAAAACACCCTAAAACACAATATACATTTTGTGCTATTTGCAAGACATAACTTACTGTTGCATATTTTACCTAAAGGGTTTTATTATATGGTTTAATAAGATAACTTTTAAAAGACATTTTGTCTGACAAGATTTTGGACAAGAGCTAGAAATCATTCTTTTTAGCTGTTATAATCAATCTGCTGCTTGTTTTTTGATAAACATCTAATTCTGTTACCCTGGTCTTCAAAACGCAAATGGGGATTTTTACATCTCTTTGTGATAATGGGTTTTCTTGCTGGTAAGTCCAGTTTGCAGTTGTTAAACCATGGCCTTGATTATTTTGTGTTTTTTATGATTTATTTACCACCCCCCCCNCCCCCCCCCCCATTATACTGAAATGTATAAGCTTGACTCACCCTTGTGAGGCAGATACAAGCTCAAATACAAGAGCTGCCATTCCCTTCGTGCCAAGGTTCCTCATGAGGTTTCGCCTCATGCCAGGTTCAGTTCTTCCCCGGGAAAAAGAGTTTTTAGAGTATTGGCTTTCATATATCTTGGGTTTCTTGGAATGCAGATTACATGCAAACCCTGATTCTACTTGAAACAAGTAAATGATTATGGTGACTAGGAAGTTATGCTGAATAGACAGTCTAGATGATTGTTTTTAATAAAATGGTCCAACATTTCTATAGCATGCAACACACAATGAGCGTGTGCTTGAGTTGAATATTAATTTGTCTTACTGTATGATGAGGTATGGTAGTACCCACATAACCCTATTATGACTGTTACCTTATGGCTTCATTTGGTCCTATGTTTATCCCTCTCTGCTTTGAAGTTGATCAGTAACATCATCTGACTTTGGATAGTTCATTTGAAATGATAGTGAAAGAAACCAGCAGTAATGACCTGGCTGAGGGAGCACTCTGGTTAACCAAACTGTAATTTGGGATTGTAAAAAAATTTCTCTATTCTGTCCCATACTTGTTTACCATACTTTAACCCAGAATTGTGCTGAGATTGCATTGTTCAAAAATAACCACTTTAGCCTCCTGAGCTGAAATCCTTCTCTGCAAACATGCAGAGAAGACTTCCCTCACCCTCCCCTTATTAGAGAGACAAAGGAAGGGCACTGGCAGCAGATGTGGTACTTGTTTGTCAGATAGTGTGATGCTTTTTTCTTTGTCTGCCTCGTTAAATACATCAGGGAACAGTGGTATGAGATAGAAAACTGGGAGCAGAACTCAGTTTTCCTTTTATAGGTAGGGCGAAGGGCAGGAAGGACATTCATTAGAAAGAGAACTTACATCAGCAGCAGAAAGAGCTGTAGAGGTATTTTTAAGGTTTTAAAGGCAGAGTCTCTTCTGTGTACAGTACTCAGTGCACAGGATTTTGCTGAGGAGGCCTGATAGGGTTTGCACAACTGGTGATAAAAACTGCAAGAGCTGAAAATGGAGGTAGTTTTAGAGAACCTATTGAAAATTCATTCTTTCAGTCTACCACATTTCTGTACTGCATTTTAAAGTGTAGTTATTTTAGACCTCCCTTTTGTAATACTGCAGTTTCACTTCACCTTTTAGTATCAGAGTTCACTTGAAAGCCTGAACTTTGGCCTTATTAGTGTCAACCATCATCTCTGAAATACACTCATTTTATCTCTTGCTTCTCTCTCTCTTTTGTTTTGTGTGTGGGTGGTTTTTTTTTTTTGTTGTTGGGTATCCTGTCCCTACTAATGTAAGGGGCAAAAGGCAGCGGGGATCTTAATTAACATATGGAGTAGTACCTGGGCAGTCTTTTACATAAAGCAAACAAATCGTTGAACCTCTTTACAGACTTATGAAGGAACATTCCCGTAACTAATTTCAAAATTACATTCATTCTCAGAAAGCTTGTAAAAGAAACGCATGAAGGATGTTTTTATGAGGAAAGACTGGAGACATTAATCTGGATAACAGTTTTTACTATAAACAAAATTAACTGCAGTTTAGCATTGGTCTGGGTTATGTATATCTTGTATTTCTGCTCTACTAATACTGTATTTTTCTCTTGCCAGTTCAAAGTTAATGTAGGTTTTGCAGTTAATTTGTGAAATCAGTTTTGATATATATGAGAAGAGTTCCTCTTAAGTAAGGTTACAATGCATACAGTTCTACTCTATTTGTTCTGAGTTGCATACAACCTCTCTCTCTTTAAGGTGAGGGAAGTAGGCAGAGCAAGAGACCCCCTTGGCTTAACTGCAAGCTTCTGAGTCTGCTGAGAGCCAAAAGGGAGGTGTACCAGAGATGGAAAAGTAGATGAATACCAGTTGAGAGCGACAAGGGCATTGCCAGGGCATGCAGAGATGCAATTAGAAAAGCAAAACCTCAGCTCAAATTGAAACTGGCCAGAGGTGTCAAAAACTACAAGAAAGGGTTCTTCAGGTATGTAAACAATAAGCAGAAACAGAAGGAAAATACTGGCCCACTGTTAAACAGGAGAGGTGAATTAGTCACCAACAGTGCTGAAAAGGCAGACGTTTCCAACATGTTCTTCACCTCTGTCTTTACCGGCGCTGTTGGGTCCCAGGCCTTGGGAACAGCAATCCAGGCTCATGCAAACACAGACCCACTGCCAGTGAAGGAAGAGTGGGTATGTGAACTATTACAGGAGCTTGACCCCTACAAATTGATGGGCCCTGATGTTATCCACCTGAGGGTGTTAAGAGGGCTGGCTGATGTCATTGTGAGGCTGCTCTCTATAATCTTTGAGAAATCTTGGAGATCATGGGATGTTCCAGAAGACTGGAAGAAGGCTAATGTCACCCCCATCTACAAGAAGGGCTTAAAGGAGGATGCAGGAAATTATAGGCCCATCAATCTTACTTCAGTCCCTGGGAACGTTATGGAACAAACTCTCCTGGGGGCTATCACAAGTCAAATGAAGCACGTGATGGGGAAAAGCCAGCACGGATTCACCAAGGGCAAATTGTGCTTGACAAACCTCGTCTGCTACAACAAAGTAACCTGCTTGGGCGATGTGGGGCGGGTGGTGGATGTTGTCTACCTGGATTTCTCCAAGGCTTATGACACAGTTCTTCACAGCTTCCTCCTAGAGAAACTGATGTCTTACGCTCTAGGCAAGTGGTCTGTTTAGTGGGTGGGGAACTGGCTGACAGGGCGCACCCAGAGGCTGGTGGTTGGTAGCTCCTTTTCAAACTGGCTACCTGTCACAAGTGGGGTCCCCCAGGGTTTGATACTGGGCTCAACGCTGTTTAATATATTCACAAGTGATCTGGATGTCGGGATCAAGGGTACCCTGACGAAGTTCACTGATGACAAGAAACTGAGTGGGGAAGTGGACATTTTGGAAGGGAGAGCCACCCTGTAGGAAGACCTGGATAGGATGGAAGAGTGGTCTAACAAGAACCTTATGAAGTTCAGCAAGGGCAAGGGTAAGGTCTTGCACCTGGGAAAACACAATCCAGGAGTGCAGCACAGACTGGGAAGCAGCTCTGTGGAAAGGGACCTGGGGGTTCTGGGGGACAGCAAGCTCAACATGAGCAAACAGTGTGCTGCAGCAGCAAAGAAAGCACCAGCAAAGATAAAGAAGTCATTATCCCACTCAGTGCTTGTCAGGCCATACTTGGGATACTGTGTTCGGTTTTGGTCCCTGCTCTACAAAAAAGATGTGGCCAGGCTGGAGAGGGTCCAGAGAAGGGCCATCAAGGTGATCAAAGGACTGGGAAGCCTGCCATATGAGCAAAGGCTGAGAGAATTGGGTTTGTTCAGCCTTGAGAAAGGAAGGCTTAGAGGAGACGTTATCACCATGTTCCAGTATTTAAAGGGTGGCCTCAAAGACGATGGAGACTCCCTTTTTACAAGGAGTTACGTGGAAAAGACGAGGTTTGATGGGTACAAGTTATTCCTGGGGAGGTTCTGATTGGACACGAGGAAAATTTTTCACAATGAGAGCAATCAGCCATTGGAATAATCTCCCCAGGGAAGCGCCCCAACGTTGGACACTTCTAAGATTCAGCTGGACAGGGTGCTGGGCCATCTTGTCTAGACCATGCTTTTGCCAGGAAAGGTTGGACTAGATGATCCTTGAGGACCCTTCCAACCTGTTATTCTATGATTCTAAATCCTATGGTTGAAATTTTGTTTTGAATTGAAATATTTTAAGATATATGGTTCCAGGTTTCTGAACTTAGATTTCCGAAACTTCAGGTTTTGACAAGTTGCTTTAAGGTATCATTTAATACCTAAGTAAAAGATTTTAAAATTTGGACGTGATCTGTCCTACTTAAGTGAAGACATACATATATTGTAACTAAATACTGATTAAACCATAAACTAAAACACTAATCAAGTTCAGCATTTTCTTCTTTTTTTCCCCAGTGTAATAAATTGTAATACGTTAGTTCTAGCAGACTGAACCTGAAAATCTAGTTTAACTACAACTATGACCATAACTAGCAGATGTGTCCGTTCCTAACTGCTGAAGTCTTTAAACTACACCTGCTTGCGTAACTTGCAATCTCAATTTATTAGTTTTAGTCACTTTTAATCTGACAGTACAGGTAGTACATGTCAGCGTGCAATGTTGTTATAGAACATTATTCATCCTTATGGAACAGTAGGGCAATAGACAGTATAATTACTATTGGCTTTTTCATTCTTCTGAAGTCATTCCACCCCATGGAATTATTTCCAGTTGCATCAGATAAATTATTAGAAACTTACAGTTAGAATATACATAGGTGACCAGAGTTAGAAGGAGCAGAAGGGAACTCTGCAGATTGCACTGTGTCCTTGGTAGCTAACTCGGAGTGTCTTTCTCATCTAGGTGCTATTTCTGGCTCATTCAGCTATCTGCTCCGTGGCTTTGGAGAGCAATACTTCTCTTTATTTTCTAAGGCACAAAGGCTGTGTAATCCTTCCCAGGTTTTGCTGGACTGATGCTGAAGTCTGCCTGCCTTGGTACGTGGCTGTCTCTTCGGAGGTACAAGATAGCCCTTAGCGGTTAGAGAAATGTGTTTATGTGTTTTTCTGTATCATTGTGAGTTCAACATAGTAATTTAGATTATGACGTTCTCCCTAAATTAGTCTGTGAGGTGATTAGTTTATCCTCAAATCCCACACTGGCTCTGGGACTTACAATAAACCAACTAAATGATGATATGTGAATAACTTCTCCTCTTGCATAGTTTCTAGCACTTTGTAAATAACACTATCAGTTTTTTGTATATAAATGTATAAATGGCTTTATTGTACTCTTAATTTCCATCAGATTACTCTGCTTACTCTTGCATTTGACTTTGTTATTTATATCTATTGTATATATAACAAATACATAGCATACTACATATTAAATCTCACTGTCTCTTTTTGTTACTTTTCAGTTGATTTTAAATCCCGTAGACCAGCATTTGATCTTTTTGTGTGTTTCTGTAGGACCTTCTGTAATGATGCACTAAGGTGTTGCAGTGATAAGAAGGGAACCCACCCTCTCCTCCATACCTCCTGTGGCTGTGGAATAACTGAATGCTGTTTCTTTTAGCTTGGCAGTAGAAATGGTAAATAATAATTTATCAGTTGTGATATAACTGGATGGCAGACGTCTCAATAAGACTAACAGCTGAGTAGGAGGTGGGTGGAGAAAGGACAGAAAGGAGAATAGTCTAATGGCATGTGTTAATTTATTCTACAAAATAATATTGTTGGTTTCTTAATATGTTAGCAATTATGAGGTTTTTAGCTTTAAAAAAACCAACACTACCCAGAACATGTAGATTGTGCTTAAAGTTTTTTTTTTTTGTTTGTTTTAACAGAAAATGCTGAGCAAACAACTTTTAGCTCTCCTGGTTTGGTGATGGTGATGTTTTTTTACTTCAGTTTTTGAACAGAAAGCTATAAGCACTTTATGGTGTTAAAAAGCAGCAGCTTCTGACCTAATGTACCCTTCTCTGAACGATAATGTTTCTTTGTTACTTATTTTTAGCTCAGATTGTTTTTCTCCCCTTTCCCCCAACATGATTTGTACAACCTTTAGAAAATTGAGTAGTTGTGGTTTTGAATCATCCGTCGTTTCTAGACTGAATGAGTATTTCTGAGGAAGCACTGGCTTGCTTATGAGTGAGTCTTTTTCTTACTTAAAAAGGCAACAGGCATGACACAGTCTTACCCCCTGAAAAAAGAAGATGCAGTACTATAGACCATTAGCAGACTGTGTTGTGACTCTGGAAAGGACAATGTGTTAAGTACTCGTTTAATTTTGTACCAATGTTATATTGCTAGCAGATGTCCTGTTGTTTTCCTTTAACCATGATTCAGAGTCATTTGGATAAAATATCTTGAAGGAGTATATTTTGGTCCTGAAATAAAGCGTGACTATCCATTTTGAAACTATAGTAATACTTCATTATGAATCAGTCTATATTTGACTCCTTGTTTGTGTGTAAAGCCGTCAGTATATCTAGTACAAGTCTAAGTACTGTTCTTTGTGCTCTTGGTGAAGTATAGCAAGATAGCATAAACATCTGATGTGTACACAGTGATCAAAAAAAAAAAAGCAGCCTTACAGGAATAAATTTGGATTACAAAAAGTATAAATAAATGTGACTGGACATTTTAAGTGTGGGAGAAAACAAATAATGAATTTCATGGCAAACTATTTTTTTTCCTATTAAAAAAGTTAATACTTTTGTATTAGAAGAGGCTCCTGTTAATTCTACAAATAAGATAGCTCCCCTCTAAACCAAGCTGGTAGTTTTTAGTTTTTGTGTAGTCTTTATATGCTGAGCTTTTCGTAGGAAATCAAGAACCTGAGTGGTAGGCCCGTGCTTTTTTTATGTGCTCACATCATGTGGGTTTTCATTTAAATGAGTATGCACACACACACACTCATTCTAAACAGTTTGGCAGTATTTCTGCACCGGTTTAATAATAATACCGTAGAATGGAATCACAGAAAAAACTTAGGTTGGAAGGGACTTGTGGAGGTCATTTGGTCCAACCTACCTGCTTCAGACCATCGATCAGGTTGCTCCACAACTATATGAGAAAAATGTGTGTTTATTTTATAGTCTACTTTGTTTAACTGCTATAGCCTACAGTAGTAAACTGCTTTTTCCAATATAGCTAAGCTCGTGTAATTACTCTGGAAAAACTTTTAAATGTAGACTAGACCTTAATATTAAGCAGCATCTAAAATTACTAAATAATATTTAATTTTGATTTTTTCTGGAAAGTCCCTTTCACTAGCCAAGTTAAGAGGAGAAAATATATGGTCCTTATGGAAGGTATGTATCAATGTGGTTTAATATGTGACTCCATACCTATGACTACTTTTTCTCCTAGACCACAAAGCTACTGCAAATCTATATTTTAAAATGTAGACATTGGAGTAATTCTGCACATTTCCCAGAGAAAATATGATTTAAAGTTAACACCCCCAACCCCAAACTCTCTCTATTATCTGTTTCTAATTTTTGGAGAACTTACACAAAAAAATCAATAACTATGATTTTACAGACCTGCTTCTCAGTTATGATAAAACATTTTGTGTTATGGATAAAACTTGAGTTTATTTTATATAGCCTTTACAGTGCTGAAGGTTGCTATGAAGGAATTTTTCTTTCTTATTTAAAGTGAGAAGTTTGAGCAAACCTGGAGACTTGATAAACTATTTGGAAAGGACGAAAAAATACCCTTCTATCCCTCCCTCTTTTTAGGGGAAAAAGTATGCATGTTTAAATTAAAATAAATTCTATTTCTTTGTATGCATGTGTGTATATATGCTTGTATACAGCTGTAACATTTTGCTGACTTCCAGTTAATATTAATCTATTTGTCTAGCTATCCAAGGCAAAACATGGGAATAAAAATATTAGCATGCAGGAAGAGGTTGATCTGTGGGAATGTATTTTCTTAACGTCCCTCCACCTCTCAAAGAAGCTACCTAGATTACTTAATGTGTTGTTCCTGTCTTAGTAACTTTAAATTGAATGCCTAACTGTATAGTTGGCAGATCTCTCTTCTACAGTTATGTTTCATTTAATAGTTTGGTAAGGCGGTTAGGTCAATAGCAGTGAAGGCTGCTGAACAACTGTTTCTTGATTTACAGTCTCAGTGATGAGGACTTTACTGTAGTACACGGTAGTATAAAAAATGATTATGTAGCTTTTTTTTGTCATGTATGTGCGTTTTTTCTTCAAGCTCTGGAAATACACACACAAACATCTATTAGTGATTATTGACTTCAATACATCATCTTTGTAAAGATTATACGGCAACAGAATTGAGCATGACTTCATATTACAAGCTTTGATGCAAGAGAAACCAGTTTTCTTTATATTACCTATTAGGGGGGGAATGTAAACTCTTCTAAGATGGTCATAGTAGTCTTTTGCTTTGTTTTTAAGGCACAAAAATATTTTTATCGGTTCAACTTCCTAAGCCTCTACTGGTATACCAGTAATTCCAATTTAGCTTTTGATAGTGGACAGATCAGTTGTGGAGATCAAATTTTATGTAACTCTGAAATATGTAATACAAATCACGTAATTCAATTTAGCTGTACGCAAATTAACTTTAAAAACTGTAGAGGTATAAATGCTGATTGTCTCTGAATGGGATGTATTATGAGAGCTACAGAAATACTATTGATCCTGGACTAGGCACTTCTCAGTCTGTTTGTGCCTACTGAAATGAAATGGCAAGTAAGTAGCCCTGTGTAGTGAATACTGAAAACCTACTAAACTGAACCAGCTTTAATACGTGTTAAACAGGGCTAGATGCGTATCTGGTGACTTGCAAGAGAAAGGCTCTGTGCTAGTTGGCAGACTTCTGTATTCTCTCTTTCTCTGTTAAACGCCAGTTTTATTCCTTCAAGAATGAGAGTCTCTTTTGGAAAGAAATGTATTAAAACAAGCTCTGCCTGTGAGTTTGCACTGGCAGGATCTTCCACTCTGCCTGCCCAGGTAGGACCCTTCACATACTGCTCTAGTTATGTGCCCAGTGCTGACTTTAAAGTGACACCTCAGTATCTATTAGGTCCTGCTGTGGTTCAGATGAGTGAGAAGATAAGCGATCAATTTATAGAAGGAGAGATGAAATTAGGGGTTCTTTCTAATGAATTATAGAACTATTTTTGAAAAAGTGCTGCAGTGTTTGAATAATCAAAGTCGAGTATATTTCTGGAGCCAGGCTTAGGATGGCAATATTTCTCTTTGAAAGATGAAAAGCAAAAGCCCAAACCACCAGCTATTTTTTTTAATGTTTAGATTAATCCAGAGAAATGGACAAAATTTTGAAAATTGCTTATTTAAACATGGATTGAGGAACTATATATGGGGCTTTCATTTTTTTCTTAAAAAGACATCTGTATGTAGCACCATAGGGTTTGAGGGTAAGATACTAATTGATTTATCATTATGATCCTTTTGAAACAGCAAAGTCATAATACTGTTTTATCAACTGAAAATTGAGGTCCTGGGCAGAAACTCCTGGACACCATTTAGTTTTAATGGAGACTTTTTTGTCGTCTTAGCCGTTTTAATAAATCTTTCTGTAGTCTGATGTAGGTGATATAGTGAAACGTGTTTGTAAGGCTGATTTTTCTGTTAACGCTTTCCTCCATTCACACACAAGTGAAGATAGTTGTCTTATTCAATACAAATAAAATTGTTGGTTGATGAGAAGCTCAACGTGAGCTGGCAACACGTGTGTGCAGCCCAGCAGGCCAACTGTATCCTGGGCTGCATCGAAAGAAGTGTAGCCAGCAGGTCGAGGGAGGTGATTCTGCCCCTCTACTCCGCTCTCGTGAGACCCCACCTGGAATATTGTGTCCAGCTTTGGAGTCCTCAGCACAAGAAGGACATGNGTCTGGTGTACTGGGAGGTGTCCTTACCCATGGCGGGGGGTTGGAACTCAATGATCTTCAAGGTCCCTTCCAACCTAAACCATTCTGTGATTCTATGAAAATAGGAATTAGAATTTTTTTGTATCATTATTTGCTACATGTAAGCTTGCCATGTGTCTTTCCGTGCGTGCCACATGTTGCTTGTAGAAGCATCTACTACTAAAGACAAGTGCTTGTAGCTAGTATCACTAGCAATTCACATGCACTAAGCTGAAAAGCTAACATCTTCTCCCGCTGATGATAGCTGTCATTGCTACTGCTGTTTTGGTAGTCTCTTGTTGCTTTAAATGTAGGATGATAAAAGCATGAAGAGCAGTTGCTGCTTCTTCAGTACTGCACAATAGGTAATATTCATGTGTTTCTCTGTTTTTCTGGTCAGTGAAAGACTCTTTTCTTATTGTAGATGAAAAAAAGGAAATTGGGAATATTTTAGTGCTGATTGTAAGAACATAGCTATCACTCATGCAGCTGAGACGTTCAAAGAGCAGTCCACCTATTACAGCCAAAACTAAAAAAAAAAATAAAAAAATTCAGGGAGTTTTAAACTTTAAAAAAAAAAATAAGAAGGGTTTTTTTTTTTGACTGAAGGAATGGGGAACTGTCAGCAAACTCTCCCAGTTTAGTTCTTACATATAGTACAGTATTTACAATTTGAATTTGATTACTGAGGCTTTTCTGATATACTTGCTTATAATTCATGCAACAACGTATGTGAGTGGTCTTTATATTTTGCCAAATGGAAAGGCCAAGTGTTTGTGGTTTTTTTGTCAAGGATGTAATGATGAGCTGATGTGGTCTTTCCTTTCACTTTGTCAGTATGTCTCAGTTCTGATCTTTTGAGACTATTGGTAGAGGGATCTATATGATAGTCTTTGTATCTTCTTAACCTTGGGGCTTGGTATGATCAGTCTCAGATTAAGAATTAGAGTCACATCTTCTAAGTCTTGGTCAGGACCTCTACCTTAAAGTAATCCACTTGATTTATAAGTCAAAGTAAGGTGGACTGGATTCAAATCTACTTAGAGTTGAAAAGCTAGAAAGTAATTCAGCTGCAAAGCTCTCAGTTTTCAGAAATCTGTGCTACTTTGTTAAAATTTACAAGGGATGGTCCTTCACCAAAGATGAAACACTTTTTTTGGCAGGAGATTGATTGTGGTGTTTTGTTTTTTTTAAGGCAGCTGTAAACATGACTTTAGCAAGTCAAACTTTCAGTTCAGCTGTTATCTGTTACCAAAGCAGGACAAAGCCTACCACGTAACCTTTTCTTAAACCTTGAGTCTTTTGAGTTTTCTCAGTTAGTAGTGCTTAATGTAACAAAAAAAAAAAAATTCCACTGTTCGGTATGTTCTTACAATTAGGATGTGCACCTTCCCCCCCCTGCCCCCTTTCCTGTTTGCTAAGTTAACATTTGAGTGCTTTAAAACTCGACTGAAGTTGTCTTGCAGAAATTTAAATCTTACTCTCAATAGGAGAAAAAATTGGGGAAGTGATTCCTATTCTTACTTGACTTTTTTTGTTGTAACTGCAAATCAAAAATGAGTTGTGTGTCACTTATCAAATTCAGTAATAGGAACTGGAACATTTTATGTGTACTTTACACATTAAGAACAGACACTGAGCAGATTATCTGGATGATTTCAGATTTTGAGCAGGATATTAGCGTTGACTTGGTTGGGAATGAGGTACACATAGCTGTGCATGTACTGCAGTGTCTTGCTGAGTAAGACCTATTTATTTGTAAATAAAACCTTTCACTGAAACCTAGCGATCTCAAGACTCATTATACTTTCTGGTACAAATTATTGTTAGGTTTTGGGCATGCAAACAGATTCCCCGTAGATAAACTGGGATGTGAATTTTTGTTGCCTTACACTCTGTCATACTTGCATGTATACATGCTTTTTCCCATACTAAATAGAAAGTTATTTGTTCCCTTTTCATTCAGGGGTAGTATAACCAACTAAACAATAAATGTATGTACCTGAGCACACCGTTCAGAGTAGCTGAGTCACTGCAGGGTTTCCATCCTAGCTTTTCTTGTGGAAAGTTGATTATGTTTCAAAGCCTTTACTTTTATCAGTGATTGTTACTTGTTAGTCATTGAGTACAAGAGGTGCAGGGCTGGGAGGGAACTAAAAGAATTCACTCATTCCAGTCTGGGTCAAAACCTTCCTGACAGCCAGTTGTCTCACCTACTCCAAACTCTCCAGTGAAGGAGATTGTTGGGTAATTTCCACAGAATGAGCTTTCTTTTCTGATAGTTACACCTCTCTTTCTCTAGGGAAATGAAGTCTGTGATAACCTGACTTTTTTTTGTTGTACAAGATTGTAGAGAGAGTACAACTGATCAGTGTTAGCGACTCTGGATATGATGTGAAAATAGGTTGGATGTGAAGGATGTATTTCATGAACTTTCTCACCATTTAAAAAGTAAGTAAATATCTCAAGACACAAACAGGCTTTAGAAGCTGTGTAGATAGGTTTGCAGACCTAAAAAGCCCAGAAAATCCAAGCTGGCAAGTCCTTTTGTGGCATGTGTGGCATAGTTGCAACGTAGCTATGGAATACTGAATTGCTCAAAATGTCTTCTTACATCTCCTTTGCTTCTGATTTCTTTTTGTCTTTCACTGCAAGACCAAGGAAGAGTTGATCACTACTCACGTATAGTGACTAACTCAGTTTCTTTATCCTTTTCACATTGATAGTAACACTTTCTACTAGTGTTTTGGTATTCCCCTCCTTAAAAGGTGATATCCAAAATGGAAAAAAAAGTAAAAAAGTTTTCTTGTTGAGCTCTTCTCTTCGGTGAGACATGCAGAAGCCATGTCCTACTTTCTCTGTATATGGCAGGCCTGATAGCATCTGTGAGAACGCGTTGAACACCTGCCACCTATTTAATTTGTGACCCCTCTTTAATTTACAGATTTTCTTCTAAGTTACCATTTTTGAGAAAGTTATTAACCTTTAAATAGTTAATTCTCTAAGGCTGCCTTTCTACACTTGTCTGTTTAATTGTCCTGTTGGTTTTGAGCTTTCTCTGATTGATGAAGACTATCGTGTTCTCTTCAAATGTTTGAACGTCCTCCAGCTTGATGTCATAGTAAGTTGCGATAAATATGGTTCCTGTTCTACTCATCTATGCTGAATATATTAACCTAAACAAAACTGGGCATAACGTATCTCTGTGGGACTCTTAAAGTATCTTTCACTTTGATGGGGAGTCATTGTTATCAACTACGGTTTGCAACACTCGGTACTGCAACACTTACTCTCCTCTGAGTTTACAAATTCCCTTGGATAATATGTAGGCAGCATCAAATTTTTTCCTGAAGCCAGGTTGCTTTGATTCTACTGCTTAATCTTTACTGATAAAGTCAGTTTTTCTATGAAATTAATCTGTTAGCTTGATATGTAACTATTGCACCCTGCGAGCGCTTACAGGTTGAGTCTTTCAGTTTGTTCAGAATCTCGGGTGCGGCAGTGGTTTCAGTGAAGAGTATTGGTGCATGAGGACCAGGTACAGGACAATACTTTGTATACAGCGTGAACTGTGCTTTTAGGAAACTGGCTGAGAAAGAACACAGTAATCAACTCTTTTTAATTAGAATCCTGTATGGTGCTGTTGACATAACCAAGAGTGAGGTTTTGAAAATCATAAATGCTTTGAATTTTTTTTGAATTTTTAGCTGCAGCCAAAACCAGGCTTCCTGTTGAAAATACCTTCAGGATCCTATCCAAAGTAGGGAACAGCTATATTTGGTGATGGCACAATTGTTAGCACTGCTATTTTCAGGTTTAAAATATGCTTACGCAAAGAAAATGGAAGCATTTTGCTGACAATATTTGCTAAGCGTTTTTCCAGCAAGAACCAAAATTACCAAGTCCTGACGATGTGAGTCATCAGTATGTCTTTCTGAATTTTTTTTTTTTAGAACAGACTTCTCAAATATACATCAAAATAAGTTAACCTTGAAGGAGACAGCTTTACTTTGGGCTAAACCAAACAGATGCTCAGCAAGGCTGAGCTGGTGATGCTATTTATAAAAGTTCTGCTATTGTTATTGATTTATATTGTCATATAAGGGTCATACCTACAGATCAGTATTTTTATTATGGTAGGTGCTGAACAAACGTATAACAAAAATACAGTCTTCAAAATTCCTGCTAAAGAACTGAAGGATACAGGGTTTAAGATGTGTAGAATTTCCAGGTGGCTCTGACTTCTACATGGGACCAGGACCTCGAAAAGGCATACCAGATAACCATTGCCAAGACAGTTGAAAAGTGTTTAGTCAGGTGGTCTTTAGTCTCTTTGCCAATTTTCAAAGTAGAAGAGTATGATTTATGATCATAATACATTCAAGTAAGTTTGGAATCAGCTGCTTATGGGAGCTATGCCCTGTTCTGTCAGAAAATAGAGGAGATAGCAGGATGGTATACAAGCGTGAAGATGCTTGGAAACACTTTTGAAAGAGAAGACTGCTGTTTGAAGATGGAGGCAGAGCTATACTCCTTACTCTCAAGACCTGAGATTGAGAAGGTCAGAAGTATGAGAGGTGGGTAGCAACGTGCTGAGGGACAAGTTTGCCAGAGTCAAAATATTTGGCAGTGAAGTGGTGTTCTCCTAGTACTTTCACCATTAGAAAATGTGGGGAGAATCATTAAACCAAAAAATTAATCCACTGGGAAATATGGAAGAATTATCAGAATTGCTATGAAAACAAGCTGTGTTACTGGAGTTATGTGTTGCCAAACTGTTTGCATTGCCTGACCTGTAATGCTCCATCAACCTAAGCCTCTGTGTGTGTCACCAAGGACAAGTATTTGTTTGGTGCTCCTCTCTTTGTTCTGTAATACCAGTAACGTGTCAGAAAGATAGCTTTTCCTTATCTGTACAGCTTTCCTGCTCGAGACCCTATAAAACAGCCTTGCAAAATAAATTCCCAGAGTTTGCTGTCTCCTTACTTTGTCTTCCCTCATTCAAAACACTGAAATCAAGTTTTAGGGTTCCTGAAGTATCACAGTTGCTCCTCTAATAGTATACAGGCTTGAGGAGTTAAGTATGTTGCTTGTTACAGACATATGTATGGATATGTGTGTGTATATATATATGTGTATATACAAAATCTTTCTGAACTGAAAATCTGGAGGCAATTTTTCTGTGGCAAACCTGTGTAGGCAGACTTACTCAGAGAGCTGCCACGGAGGCCAGCGCTCTTGAAGGTGGACGTGCACATGTTCTGTTCCATCGGAACAGAGCAAAAGGTTCCCTACGTGGTTCTTGGAAAGGCTGTGGATCTCCCCTGCTAGGATATTTGTCAGTAGTCAGGAAAGGAAAGAGTTTACAGGTTAAGAGCATGAGGTTAGTTTTCCACCATCTGACCTTTCTCACATGCCAGCACAGAGCAGCTTTTCTGTGGCATCAAAAGATGTTATTGTTTGCCAGGATAACTATGCTAATAAATCCCCTTGTACAAATGTATCTGTTATGTTATAAAAAAACCTGTGTGCTGCTATAAGTAGTTTTATTAGTGTAACTGCATTTAAACTAGGTCTTTTTCCATCATCACTGTGTAAAAAACAAAACAAAACAAAACAAAAAAACCCCAAACAACCAAAAAACCCCCCAAAAAACCCAAACAAAACAAACAACAACAACAACAAAACCCCAAAACCAACCAACCAAAAAAAATTGCATTTCTAACATACTCCACTACTTTCCAGTATTACCTAGGTCCTTCCTTAAGGTGCACTGTAATAGCAAGTGACAACAGAAATTCTGTTCTGTAGCGTAATAATGGAAGAGAGATACGGCTCTCGGCACCAGGCTGTTCACTACAAAGATTCTCAAACATCTACCGTCCAAAGGATGTTTTTCTAAAATCTATAGGTTGTTTTGTTTTCCTCTTGCTCCATTACTTTTTATTCTACAAGTACTAAAGTTGAAATCGAGTAAGTATGATCTGATATGCTTCAATGATCTTTCTAGGCTCTTGTTTTGAGCTACTAGGTGGATGATGTCCCTGGTCTGCCTGCGATAACGGGTTGTTTGAATGCTCTCAGTCTACTGAAGTACAGAGCAAACCAGGTTTGCATAAATGCAAGCTCTGATCCGGTCAGATCCTTGATATGCAGCATGAATGAAGGTAGAACTAGGTTGTCATTAAAAAATAAAGAAAAATAATCACTGCTGCATGTTGCATTAAGGTCTGTTTCATCTGTTTTGCCACAGTGTAAGGCTTGTATCAAGGGATGTTTTATGTGCGGATGAGGTATATTTTGGGTATGGATTCATCTTTAGAATATTTCTTAAAGAAAGTGGAAGAAGAAACAGTGATGCATTTTCTGAAAGACAAGTCAAGCTCTTATTGAAAAAAGAAAAAAAAAAATCTGTGAGAATTTGCAGATGTGTTTTTTGATATGCCATACATCGAAATTACAATTCATTGCTTTGGTGTCCTAACTTGACTACATAAGATGTGTAGATAGGCACTTACCTCTCTAATTGTTTTAATATTTTTCTTTCTTTGTAGAATTGCTACACATTTCTTTGTAGATGAGAGAGACCTTAATATTAGTGGTTTCTAGACATTGTTGTCTTCAGAAAAAATGTAGCTCTAAATCTTATTAAAATAGGTGATCTGCGTTACAGCGTATTGCTCACCTAAACTGTGCCTGACTCTGCTGCTTTCTGTTGTGAAGGATAACATACCAGAATTTAATGCTAGTAGCTATTAGGCGTGAGAATAATTTTCTTTACCAGGTTTTCTCCATTTATGTTTCTGTCTGTGTGTTTGTTTTTTAAAAACAAACACCCATCCCATACCCTGATATTCTTTATTAGAAATATAACTAATGTAACTTGTAACATAAGTGTATTTGCTTTTGTTTGACCAACTCTTCAGACACTGTATTCACGTCTGCTTTATGCTGTTAAGAAGTTTACCATAATGAGCAACTCGGAACAGTTTACTTTCTGAAAAACAAGTGACTCCTGGTAGCGCTCAAGTGTGGTTTGTAACATGCCAAAGAACAAGAAATACTAAAATACACTATTTTTTCAAACCTGAACTTCAAAATAATGGAATATGAATCTGATATTAAGAAATACTGGTTTGAAATATGTATGAAATAAATTTCTGATGAAGAGGGAATTTAAGAAGTACTTCTTTAAGAATTCTGGTGAGATACACAAACCACCTTCTGTAAGCTCTGTGAACATAACTAGCATGCTGCTCAGTTTATTCAAAAAGGACTGTAAATTCTGGAAGTTTTAACTTGATATGTTTGCAGGTAACATGATTGATGTGTAACTCTAGAATGAAAGGAGTATTTAGAGTCTTGGCTATCAGTTCACCACTTCTTATTCCCTAAACAAAGACAGGTCAGATATTAGTCTTGTCCTCTGTAAGTGTTACAGTTTCTGACTTCATCCTATGAGTATGGACACATACAAACTCCAAAAATATTCTGACACTCAAATGCCTATCGATCGCTAAATCAGAAAAAAACATAATAGTGGAGGGGGGCTACCTTATCTGTCATAAGATTATTATTTTTTTCATAACTTCTCAGAGGTATATCATATTATAAATGCATTAGAAATGTTTTGCTCTGAGGATATGTAGCATTCCTATAAAGGTTAAATCAATAAAAATGATTTGGCCACATTCCTAAGCATGGCTAGAACAGGTAGCCCGTTGTTTAAGGTACCCTTGAATTTCTGGATCAGATTATTATGGTGCAGCAAAAAGGCTTACTAAAGGCTTCTTACTGTCTGCAGACATTCTGTGTTTCTATGTGAAGATATCGTCAGCCTAAAAAAACCTTCAGATTTCCTGGGCTCCTGAAAAAAACCCCAGTATTTTTATGTATATAGGTCTCAAATGTTGTGCTGTGTGTGCTGTAAGATTTTTTTAAAGGAAGTTTTGCAACCAGAAGGGGTGAAGACACATCAGTAATTGATAACAACCAGGTATGTAAAGAAGAAAAAAAGAGACTTCTTTTAAATTAGTGTTGAGACTAGTAAAATTGTTGCCCATCTCAGTATCTTTATTAGTTTTAGATTATTCTTATTTTATGAATATCTGATCTAGTGGAATAGCCAATGTATTATGTATATTTACTACATCTAGTCAGTTCAGTAAGCAAGTAAGATTATTAATGTGATGGTAGAAGACTTCAAACAGTTGTTAGTTCAAATTCTTCTAACTTTATACATAGCTGATAAAATTTAGTAGCCATTAAGTAGTGTTTATTCAATACATCTGGTTGATTCAGTAGACAATGTTGAAGTCTGACAGGAGACTATTTTCGTAGATTTAGTGCATTTTAAAATCTTTCGTGCACGTTGAGGAGCTACTGTATATTATTGTTACAGGGCAGATTTGTGTCTGACATTGCGTGCATGTGCTATGCATCTACGCTTCTGACATTTTTATATAGGTTTTATGGAGCAGAAGCTTACTGTAAGAATATGTCACTAAGATTAGAGTTCAGATTGTATGGGTATTTCAAATTTATATCACTCAGTCTCATTGTGCTCTTTAACAACACTGGAACTGAAAACCGGTGCCTTTTTGTCTTTTTCTTTGTTTCTTCCTTTTTTTTTTTAGTGTGAGACAGAGGTTATATTATTTCTAAGATATGTTTCTAAAATGTAAAATGATGAAGAGTAAATCTGATGGTAAAGTAAAAAGCACACAGTACTGGTAACTAAGATGTTTCAAGATGTTTTTCAGTTGTGAAAAGTTGATCAGTGAATTAACTGCACATCCGGCTACATACATCTTTGATCAGAATTGGAACATTCCAACTCGTGTGTGTATATGTAAGCTGGCTGCATCAAGTAGATTTTACACATGTGCACTACACATGTGCCTTGAAATTAGTTAGTAAATTAATATTATAATTTAAAGTAACAAAATTATGCTCTTTCAAGCCTTTGTTTGCACCTAGTGAGTATTGTAATAATTTATCTTTGTATCTGGACAAACTCAAGTCTTCATTTATTTTAAGATGTATTAATATGCATTTAGATGGTTCAGCTGTAATTAAGATTTTGCTTTTAAAGGTAATATTAAAATGTTACTTTAATGAGCTTAGAACTCCAAATTATTATGAAGTAATGACTGAATTAATTGCTATACAGAATAACAGAGCGTGATTTTAGGTCCTCTTCCTGAAATACTGCAAAATTAAAAGTTTTTCTAGTGTTTGCATGTGCAATACAGAGTGTTGCATTAGAGTGAAACTGTTCTTGCTACAGTAAGAAAATAATTTGTGCTTTGGAAGATGTATTTCTTCTACTCTGATGCTAAATTTTTTTTTTTTTTGCTATCTAGATGGTGTTATTTTATTATCCACAAATGACTGGACTTTTTCTGAATGTTGGCTTCTTTAATAAAATGTCAGTATAAAGAGTGTGCCCTCTGAATTTGTTTTAGTGTTTCTGTTTATGCCTTTTAATCAGAAAAGGGGGAAATAAAAATATACTGAATAGCAAGAAAAATATAGCACTTAGTTTTGAATGTACAGAGTTGGATGTAAGAGGGGTGGGAATGAAGCAAAGTGAATGCCCTTTATGCAGAAAATCCTTTTGGGAAAAGAGAACATTTTTACTGGTGTATACTAAGGTACACCGCCTAAGTAAATAGTTGCTGCTTTCTGTTCCTGTCAGTTTTAAATAAACCATTCATTGTTATGGCTTGCTTATTCCACAAACACGGCGGAGTTAAACTTTGATACCACTGATTGGAAAAATACAGATGATGAACTCTCTTAATGTGAATTTATACTGGTGGTCTTTACTTAGAGGAAACAAGTTTTGCAGATTGTGTTAGGAAGTAAGTATATTGCAGACTTCAAGTACTCTGTTACAAAGCTGCTCCTGTGCTGAAGTATTATACAATAGCTAGTAGCATTAATTCATCAAACGCTTGTTAACCAAGTCACTAAGCTAGACCATATGTGTCCCTTCAATGTTAAAAAACAAACATGACACTTTTTTTTTTCCCCGTAGAAGTTTTCTGTTGAAAGGTGAAGGATTCTCAGTTGAATAGATGATGCATTTGAATGAAAGCAGTTCCTCGTGGAATTTATACAGAAAATGCAGCAATGGCACAGATACTCTGGCAGTTCAGCACTATGGCTCACCTAAAAGGCTTTTTGAGACATGATAAACTAAAATAGCAAATTCTGGCACAGGCTTCAGAATCAGGTTTTTCTTTGTTGGTCATGTCTTAAAATGCCGTTTAAGTTCTGTTGAATCCTAACTATTTAATCTGTATAAAATTAGTCTTTCTGATTCTACATTGGTATTTATAATACATCAATAGTTTACTATAGTATTAATATAAAAATAATGTTGTGAAGTAATACCAGTTCTTGGCAGAACAACTCTGCATTTCACATCAGAATTCTTTTAATGTCAATAGAGTGTGCCTTTTTTTTATCACTTTTGAGAGAAATACATCATACTGTGTCAAAACCAGCAGCCAACCTACAAATAAGACTACTTTGGCTAAAATATATGGTTTCACTTTGAAAGTTGAGGTGAGTTAAGATTGGCCAGTCTAATGTCCACAAAAGCAGTTTCTTTCTTCATGGGACTATGGGAAGAAGCAAGAACATACCAAGAAACTTACTCCAAAAACATCAATTTCCTCAGCAATATATCCAAGTATTCTAAAATGAGTACTTCTGCCATCTATTATTTCACTACCAGCACTAACGCTTACCATTTATACAGAACACTACAATAGTGTTAATGGACGTTCTTCTTTACAAATATTAAGACAAGACCCTTGCTGCAAGTTCCTACGGCACGTACTAGCGGAGTCAGTAGAGATATGTGAAGAGTTGGAAATGTTCTCTGGGTGTTTGTACTTCTGGCAAGTCGGAATGCCATAGCATGTTCTCTCTTACGGCTTCAGTCTTAGGGTAGAGAATATTCAACCAATACAGACGTTTTCTAAATTTACACTATTACTTTTTTTTTTTCACTTGAATTTCAACATTTTGAAAGTATGGATTAGTAGGAATTAGAGGTTTGAACTGTATACATGTGCATGTTTGCACATACACAGCTCATTAACATTTCTTAAAAGAAAGAATACCCTGTTCTGGTACCACACATGAATATGTTAAAATATCGTGCTTTTTTAACTCTGTCTTTTCTGATTTGTATTTAAATGAACTACAGATATTTTGAGGGATTAATACGATCTGGAAGTGAATGTACTTAGGCATGATTATTTTCTATATTGCTTTTCCTTTTTAAAAAAAACAAAAACCAAAAACACAAACAAAACCCCCTCTCTTTTGCCTAAGTGTGTAAGGTCATATATATTAAATGTGTTTGAAGAAATTCAGTTAAACAATTAATAATGACTTGTAACATCGCCCTGCTCTAAGGTGTTATACCAGACCCACTTTCAGAAGAACTGCATCCAGCGTATGGTCGTTGGTGTATATGCGCACACATGTGTATAGACACAAATGTATCTTGCTGGTTAATTAGTTAATTTTCATTGTGATTGAGGCTGGGTCCTTTTCCTCTGAACAATAAGATACTACGTAACTGGCAGTGGCTCTGTCCTTCTGTTTTAGTAAACCACAGCGTGGATTTAGATGTAAGATATCTGACCATGAGGGATAAGTAAACAATGGTTTGGCACACTTACGGTTCAAATAAATTCTGGGGAGGATAAATGTATGTAAGGTCATCAGCTTTTAACTTTCCTTATTCAAGAAAATGAATGACAATAAACTTTAAGTCATTATGAAATGCTAGCAATTCTGATGAAATATAATATGTGAAACAAGCTAGTGTCTATCAGAAGTAGAGTAACCATATTTGAATGAATTCCTGCCAAAATATTTTTGCCACGGGGTTTTTAGCTATAACATATTATAACTTAAAACTATTGTTAATTCCAGATCTGCCCGACCTTAATGAATGTGGCATTTTTAAGAGAGACAGACAGCAGAAGAAACTGTTTTTAGCCTTTGCTGTATTAATAAAGGTAGCTTATTAAAGATGAAAAAACATTCTTAAAGAAAACTGTTAAGGATACAGTCAATATGAAAATACTTTTTAAAGCGCTATGTGTATTTAAAGGAAAAAGTAGCCTTTTTCCCTTTTATCTTTTGCTATGCTAAAATTTTTATAAATAAAAATGTTTAATAAGGAGTAAGTTGCGTGGAATAATTTAATTGCTCTGATTAAAATGACTTCAGCAGTTAAAGTGAGTCAGTAGAAAACCTATGTTTTTTCCCTCCTGGGGCAAGTTCATACATGAAATAGGAAACTTATAGCTACAAGAGGAAGGCTAGAACAGTACACAGTATGGTAACAAGCAGAATAAAAAATATATACAGGAAACAGATGCATGAATAATGGATTTTTTTATTGGAAGTGTTAAACTGTTTTATGATATAGTAACCTGAGCTTATTTTGTCTTTGTGCTCATCTTTAAAATACTCTCTTTAGGATGCGCTTTTCAGTATGTTAAGTGGCAGGTCTTATATTTATTTGTAGAAGGCAGCATGTTTATGTAAGGAAACGTGCTCTTAGATTTAAGCTTTATTAACTTAAAAACAAAAACACCTGAGAGCAGAAGATAGACATCGTGAGTCTGTTCCCCATAAGACTTTAGAAGCCAGTTTGAAATAAACGCATACAATAGAAATTAAAGCTATCATATATAATGTGAGCAAAAATCAATTTTGTTGATAACAGTAGTTTCTTGTGGGGGTTCTGTGGTGGAGGAGGTAGATGTTTTCTGCATTTTGTGGGTATCTGCTGTCTCTGGATGAAAATCTGTGGTTAATTCCTAAGTCTGGCAAAATTAACAAGGAAAATCTCTTTGAAACAGCACACAGTTTACTAATTTATTTTTGGTACACTTATCAGAATAAAGGTATTTTTTCCTTTTAGACAAATTACCTTTTTTATATTTAAAATCCCAGTTGAATATTTTCGTGTTGCAATTTCTTAACTGGTTGTATGTAACTTTGATTCTCTCAGTGCCGAAGTTAAGACCTTAAAATGCTTCAGGTTTTGCCATCTTAAACTCACTATTTATCTTGAGGCTGCCTTAAT
Source organism: Burhinus bistriatus (assembly GCA_013397275.1). Taxonomy (NCBI): domain Eukaryota; kingdom Metazoa; phylum Chordata; class Aves; order Charadriiformes; family Burhinidae; genus Burhinus; species Burhinus bistriatus. Next base: position 204,887 of record VYXH01008567.1, read on the forward strand.
TAAAATATTATGTACTCTAGGGCATATTAAACATGGCAATTTATTGTAATTCTTATTAATGGAGTGTATTTAATGAGTTTTCAGAACCAACTCCATCACCTACAAGGCACAATGTTGATTTTATTAGGTACGGAGAGTAAAACATACACATGGTTTAATTTCCAAGAGGTTCCCAGCACTGACAGCTGCCGCTGGCTCCTGTAGTAGCCAAGCAGGAGAAATGCGGGTGCTCAGCACCTCTGCAGCCTGGCGAGCACGGGAGAATTCCTCCCTTCCCTCTCTGCTTTCATTTCCACCAGCGTCTGCTGGACTTGTGCATAAAAGAATGCCAAATTTTGCTTGTATTTTCAGCTTCTTGTCTTAGGTTGCAGTTTTGGAAAGTATTTCTTCTTGGTTGTTCCTAACGGGTGTGTGCCACGTCCGTAAACGCAGTTACTATCTACCTACTGTCTGCACTGCATAGTTAGCATCTCTTGCAAGAATTATTTACTGCTTTATTTTTCTCTTTGTACTGAAATGGATGCGGTATTAGATGTTCATTATTTACTTAAGGCTGCTCTGAGCTTCTTGTTATTCATAAAACGTACAACTGTGTTCTGAAAAGCAATCGGGGAAAAATAAAGGTACAAGGTGCAATTTTAAGATTAATATTAGTCTGACCATGACCAAGAAATCACACTGCTCGAGAGGAATTTCACTATTATTGTTATGCTCTTAATGTGGGGTGGCAGAGCCTTTAAATATTTCTGGTAGAGTAGTTAATACAGCATGGAAGTTTGATATTTGTACAGTTTGTAAAGGAATTTGAGGTGTTACCCTATTTTGACTTCAGTTTTCAAGTATGCACTGGTGCATCATTAATCATAGGAAATGCAAAAATAAATAATATAGTCCCTTTGGATTTTTCATGTGAATACTTACCTTTTCCTTTTTTTGTATATACAGTTGAGGTATTTAGGTAACCCCTAACCTTTTGCTTCAACAAGGAGGTACAGTATAAAAATATTACCACAGTCTTCATATGAGCAGTTCTCTCTAAGAAAACCTCTAGATGAATATTTATTGAAAAAAAGCAAAGTTGCAATACAGAATGACTTAGCTTGGCCTGAATATTATATTTTAGACCACCAGTGAATAAAATTAAAAGCACATGGATTTTGAATAACTAGAAAAGGTTGTAATTGATTAGCACTGCATGAAAGTATTGAAGTGGAGTAAGTTTTGATTTGTGAATGGCTCTATTCAATAGAGATTAATCCTGTATGTTTGATAAAATCTTAGTGCCCCTAATGAGTTAGGTGGGGTTTTTTTTTTCCCTCTCCCCAGTTTATTTAACCGTCTGATGTTACGACGTTCCTCAAACAAACTGGAACATTTCGATCTTAGCAAATTTTACAACAGTGTAGTTGATTTAAACAATATTGCCTATTAATAGTGCATTTGAGACAGATAATTAAACAGATCAGTGCATTTTGCTGCCTAAGAATCCTGTAAGTGGTGTAGTGCAATTCTGCATGCTTTAGGGGTTTCATACACCGAAAGCCTTAGTGAGAAGCTTGCAGCTTTCGTAATACACATGAGAATAGCCATTCTTGCATAGTTTTCGGTATTATTTTTTTAAAGTCCTAGTATTTTGAATTATATTTTATGCAAAGGGTAGTGATGCCTGAGATTTTGCGTAGTGTTTTGCGTAGTATGAATATGTTAAAAAGAGCTGGAACATACGGAAAATATCTGCTTTATATACATAGATAATCAAAAAGGATCTGTTTCTCTCTGATCAATATTTTAAAATAAAAAAAACCCAAAGATTCCTTACCAAATAGTAAAGCAGTAGGGAATCGAAATCTACAAAAGGTTTGGTTTTTTGGAGAATAAATGAGAAGATACTGAGGAGTATTTTTATAAAAGCAGAGTAAATTTTTTGTTGTTAACTTGAAGACTTTCATTTAGATTTACCATGTCTGTCTATTGGGATCAGCTTCCTAAAGTTACATGTGAAACAATTGATTAAATTATCAGCCAAATTTTGATCTGATTTACTTTCGTCAGTGAAATCCTCCTATGAAGATGCACAGAACATATTTGAAAACACTTTTTTTTAAATTGTAACTGTTGTGGGAGGCATTTCAAAACTATTTCATTCTTTGAAATACTTTGTGTAAACAATATTTACCAAATTTTCTAATAAATATCCTGTTTGTTTCTTTGCACAGTGTTTATTTTGAGCATTTTTTTTCTTTAAATGATACGGATGTGAATATAATACCCTTTGCTGGCTGAAATGAACGCACTTATATTTAAAAGCTTAAGAAGGTTTACATAGGCATGTTGCAGTCAAAAACCTGTGTATAAGTAGCATAAGGTAGAAATACTCTGGATATGAAACATAGTATCTATTTCATTCAAATGTACTGGATTTTACAGGAATACATATGTTTGTATTAATTAGGAAATGATCCTTCCTCTCTCACTGCTCTTGTTTTCCCTTTCATATGAAGTCAAAAACACAAAAATAAGTGAAATAAGAATTTTCGCATATTGGTTAATGGCATAGATTAGCAACCGTGCGAGTTAATCATCATAGTGCTGGTTTCCTTCCCTATTATTACTTGTCATTATGTTTCATCAGTTAATTCTTGAAGAGAAACCTAATGAAATTCAACAGTCCTGAAAGGAGTAAGGTGGAGATGGGAGTAAAAGGCGATATAGACAGTACAGAAAGAGGAATAGATCGTGTGTTCTGACGTGCTGCTGTACCATTGGTAGGAAACGGCAAATTCTGGCTTTTGTTCTTTTTAAAATAGACTCTTGTCTTCTTTTTATAAAGGTGGGGTTTTTTAGTTTTGTTTTTAGCTTAAGATATATTGCTTACATATTGATAAAGTTGATGAGGTTTTGTAGTTCCTTGCTTCCATTGTTTGTGTCCAAAGTGAAATTTGTGTACCCAACCCTATTTCATGTAGTTTGGGGAAAAGTATTATTCACGTTACAGTACTTCTCACTTGCTGTAGGAATGATCAAAAGTAGATGAATTAAGCAGTCAGCACTCCGTGTTTTGATAATTTTAGCCAACTAAATTTCTTCTAATCTCTTTTGGAAGTAAAAGCAAAAGAAAGTCCCTATACATGTAAACTGTATTTCCTGTTGTAAACACTGGGATAATGTGGTCTGGCTACGCTTCTGCTGGGCTTCATTAAGACAGCAGTTTCGGTAGAAAAGCTGCTTACCAGTTTTGTGTTAGCAGTTCAGCCCCGCGCTCGGTGTGTGATAGCTACGTGGCCAGCCACAGGTTATGTTATCTCCTCTGGTATCTATAGATCATAAATTAAATTGGTTTCTCTCCTGGAAGAAGCTGGTCTTCATTTCTTTTCCTACACACGGTCTTACAGCTTATTCATGTGCTTAACTGGGAACCAGTCAAAGCGTGTGAAGTAGGAGGGGTAAAAGGAACTCCAGGCATCAGTTCATTACAATACAAGCTTAATTGGGATGTCTATACTGAAAATGGTGCTAGCATTGTTGTTTTTCTTAGAAGGGGGGCAGGGGAGGAAAAGAAATAGGTTTAGCTGCGGTCCCAACATAATTTCAACATGATGGACACCATTAAGAGAATCTTGTAAGTTTTCAGAATTTTTTTTTTTCTTGCTCTTTCAGAATTTTTCAGTTAGTTTTCCTGATCGGTCTCAGTAAAAGTTGCTTTGAAAAAAAATTTTGAATATACTTCTTAGTACTCTTCAAGGATGACTAGAATACAGCGTTTTCCAACACGCTTTAAAATATAACTTTATTTTACTTGCAGGTAAATCACTTGAAGTCATATTCAGTTATATTTAATATTTTGTGAGTTGAGGTGCTCTGTACTGATTTTAAGACTGTATCTGAGAGGAAGACGTTTTCAAAGTAAACAATGATAGAGGTGCAATTTTATAGCGTATTTATGTTTTTTATGGGCATGTATGCATGCAGTGCGTATAAGTAATTAATTCGGTATACATATGTGATTTCTTAAAGGAATCTGTGTTTACAGTTCAGAATATTGAAGTAAATATTTGGCAGTGCCCTTCTACAGAGGTTTTTAAATCCCACTTTCAATTAAAGCTTAAATGCATCAGCATGTTAAATCATGTATTTTTTATTTCATAGCTTAATGTTTTTATGCCTGAATGTTTTGCCTTGTTCATAATAAGTGTAACGAGAAGAATTTACTTTTACAAATGAATATATTATCAAACATGCTTTGCTGTGAAATGAGGGCAACAAAAGACTAGAGAACTGCAGATTTACACTGACAACTTCATCTGATATATATGCTTAAAAATAAAGTGTCTGGAACAATGATAGGGCAATTATGGGAAGGATAGGCTGCTACAGGCTGCACACTACTCATTTTCATCAGGTTTAGAGAATAAGTAGTCTTAAATCATATAATTTAAGTCTCTTACAATGTCTTCCATTAACCAGTCCAGATGGTAGATACATCTAAAAGTGTTAGGCTTTACACCAGAGTTCTTCGTAAGATATTCTGTGCTGTTGTTGATTAACTCACTAAATACTTAATCTTTTTCCCTAAGATAATATGAAACCTTATACTAGATGCCATCAGACTCTTCCAAATGTGCGTAGCTACACCTTGCCCTAGGTGACAGCTGAGCACACCTGCTGTCAAAGACTAAGGACTAAGCCACCGACTTCATTTTGCTCAGCTTGACAGCTAACAAATTTGTTCATAAATCTACAGAAGTTATTTACAGTGACTTTTTCTCCCCCCCCACAAACCAGATCTGCTATTTTAACACCCTAACATCCCATTCAGCAAGTTTCTGCTGCGATAACTATCACCAGCATTGTTCAAAGTAAGAAAACTCCCGACAACGGCAAACAGAAGCTCAAATATTGCAGGACTTACCCCAAAAGAAGTTTTGCTGACATGGTGTCACTGAACTGAACAGGCTGTTTGATGCCATAGTCCCTCTCAGTTCACGCAGAGCTTTCACCTTCTGGTGTAAATACCTCTTGGATCCTCAAACTGAAAACACAAACCATAGCCAAACCTTGTTTTAGTTTTACAGTGTTCCTGGATTGCATAGACTCTATAGTTGGTTTTTTTCCCTGTCAAAAAACCGTGTAGCACTGGTAACATGTGAAAAGCAAGGAAACAAAACAAAAAAAAAAAGAGAATGAGCAAATATTTGAAGGACCTACTATTACTGCATAGACTGTGGTTAGAGAGCACTTACTGACTCTGTTGGTCTCAGTGGCTGGTAGTGACCTGCGGAGATTAACCATTTAAAAACCAGAGGCTTCTGTGCTGTCCTCCTGGAGAAAGTTTGCACCGCACTTGTGGTTCTGTGGTTGTTTGTGAGGCGAATGAAGCATTCACACAATCCAAAAAAGCAAAAGCTTTAAAACTCCTTTTTTTTGCAAGCACTGTTACTGGAGCGAGCGAGTCATGTGGCTGTGACATCAGAGGACTCCAAGTAGGACTGCCTACACTCTGGCTTTTTCTTTCTCTCTCCCTTTTT
>VYXH01008570.1:0-18466 GCA_013397275.1 Burhinus bistriatus
GCAGGGGGGTTGGACTTGATGATATCTGAAGGTGCTTCCAAATCCTACCATTCTACGATTCTGTGATTCTGTAATTTGCTTTCTCTTCCTTTTCTCTCCTTCCAGTCATACACTCAAAACACACACTATTTTTCTAATCTGCACTTTGCTCTTAAGTATCAAGCTCTGTTGACCTCTTAGTGATAATTAGAATTCCCTCACAGGATAATGTAATGAATTTTACATTTGTCTTTCCCATCTCCTGTTTTCTGTCTTAGCTTTAAAGTATCAGTCAGATTTAATCCCATGCCTGTTTTACTGAAGGACCATCTGTGGCTTCCCTTGGTCCTGGATCAGGTCTGGTGTGCTTATCTAGCTTTAGAAGATATTAATAGTTACAGTGAATACTGCCTCACCAAATCATGAATTAAATCACCAAATTAATGCCAAGGGATTTTTTATTTCTTTTGAGCTTTTTTTTTCCCAGAATGGTTTCCATTTACTAAAAAAATATTGGCCCTCTATTGTAGACAATAAATGAAAGCAAGCCTGTTGTGTTGTATCCAAGTTGCTTATCTACTGTTCCAACTAACAATAGAAAGTATCACATTAGGGAAATCTGTTGCCTCATCTGTGGAATCTATCCTGAAATTAAAAAATGATCTGTTGCTGCCTGAATCAAATAACAAAACTTAAACTTGCAAATTTTTGTGATACAGGAGAAATGCATTGAAGGAACTCATCTATAAAACTGAGAAAATAGCTTTAAGTCATCTCCTAAGTGGATTTGGTCTTTTTAATTTTGGAGGGGAAGCCTAGTATCTTCAGAATTCCCCTAGATCTGCTCTTCACAATAGATTACAGGTTTTGATATGCATATTATTACATTGTTTAGGAACAAGAAAAGAACAAATAGATATCTGAGATTATTTAAAACTTATTTAGGTTGCTAGTGAGGCTTATGAGCCCATGAATTTCGCCTGCATGGACTAAGCTGAGATGTTCACGTTTTTGTCCTCTGTATTCTCTAGTTCTCTTAGCACAGTCCCAAGAGTGGTATCTGGGAACCTCCCCTTAGTTCATATACTAACTTCTCTTGCTGTCAATTATTTATATGTCCACACTAACAAATGTTTCTGGTTTCTTTGTTTTTTTTCCATCAAGGAGCACTTCATATACTTGCTCAGAATATGCAAATACTTCTACGGGAAAAAATTACTGAGGGTTGCAGTGAGAAGGAGACATAAGGAGAGTGTCTGGCACTGGAGTCTCAGTTCATATCAGAAGATCTAGCGCTTCTGAAGTGAATCGCCCGGTTGTCCTTGCTTGCTCTACTGTAGTGCATGTCACGGCGAGGCCTTGGAGAGCACAAGCTGTTTTTCTTTTTGAGGAAATTAAGTCAAAGAGGCTAATGGATGTTAGCAAACTGGAACTAGACCAGTCTGAAATGCGTGTAGAGCGGACATTGTCTAATCACAATTGCTCACCGATAGCTAGTGGAAACACAGTCAAACAACGCTTTTTGTTCAAGGTTCAGTGAGACACATTCAGTTAGATAGTGAATATGTTGTTGCTGCTGTAGGCCAGACAGATACATTACAAATGAGACTTTTTGCATACTTCTATATTAATTTGATGATTCTTGATGTCATTGTCCTTTCCCTTCTTTGCAATTATACCATTGCAGTCTGGTGTTTCATTTTCTTTGTCGCGGCTTACGGAATAATTTTATGAGGAATCCAGGACTCCTCCATTGCCATAATGACATCTGTCTTCCTTTCTCTGTATACTAATCACCACCTAGCTGTTCAGTGCACTTGCTCTGCTGTTTATTGCATCAAATACAGGGACAAGCAACAATTAGCTCTCTGGAACATGACTAGAACCCTCAAGGAGAACTGGAGGACTGCTAGATAGTTGCAGTCTTTGACTACTATTTTAGATATGCTCTGATGACCAAAATTGCATGCATTAATTCTGCCCAGTTGCCTCACTGACTTACTCGAATAGTGTGACAGAGCTGTAAAACCATACTTAAAACGTCAACTAGTGAGGCACACAATTTTCGCAGGGTGCATGCACCTTTCCACTGAAAGGATTACTTTTCAAAGATCGTATTTTTTCATTACTCAAGTTCCAGTTTATGTTATTTCATAGTCCTTTAGGCCACTAAAGAGAGTTGAAAATTGGTCCAAACTGTGTACCAGTAACAATTTCTCACCTATTTTTTTTTCTTAAACCAAAGTGTTCCAGAAAGCCATTTTGATGACTATTTATTAACCATGAAATAGTTTGAAACACTTAATTGTATTAGAAATTGGAATTTCAAAATATGAAATATCTTAGGCCTGCACCCTACAAAAAAGTATATGTGCACGGTATGAACACTTTGGCATTGAACAAATCTATAGGGTTAAGGAGTAAACTGGTTTGCCCTGAATGCGTAGGTGTAGTATTATTTCTCTTAGCTGATTAGCTAAATATAATTGCTCTAATCAGGTGTCTAATGTTAATATTTGGTTTAAGTTCAAAATTCTCAGTTTCCAAATTTTTACTGGATTTACTAAAAAATAACTTTTACCGCAAACATTTCTCCTGGATAACTGCTGGTGGAATACCTGAGATTAAACTATCATGGGAAATGTGTCAGTGAATTTGTGAGGCTAGAAACAACCTCCAGACGATATTATGTTCTTTCAAAAGTACTAATTTTCCTTATATTTCCCATTGATTTTTCTTTAAATAACAGGAACAAGCCTGAAGATGTTAAACGTCCTTATATTTCTGATTGATTTTTCTAAAAATAACAGAAAAAAGCTCACAGATATATTTTCCTCATGTTGTTTTTAGCAATTATTTTACCTTGTCATAATACATATACCATCACTTAAATGTTATTAAGAGGGTTAAACAAGCTGTAAAGCATCTTTTCCTTTTATTGTGTTGCTGTTGGAAACATGATCACACTAATAGCACTCGCACTACATTTACTTTTAGGAAAATATTATCAGACAGTATTATTGATGTGACAATAACAGAGAAAAGACATTACAAGTGCTAGACCAAATTTCTCACGAGAATAATAATTTCCTTATACCTAAAATAATTCTTTTTTTCTTGTTGTTGTTGTTCTTCTTCTTCCTCTTGTACGCTTTGTACTTTAAAAAACAGAGCTGATAGAGCCCATTGGTCCATCCAGGCTTCTGTTGCTATCTGTGCATGTTCTCTGGGTTCTTGGTATTCACATAGCTTATACACTTGCTTTGGGGTAAAATTCCTGTTTAACTACTCCAGGGTGTTTAACTTAATGACTGAAACCTTATAGTAATCTATTATCATACAGGAAAAAAAGTGGCATACTTGTGCTACTTGTATATTTAAATTATACATGCGCTTTTTTCATAAGCAATGGTATTTTACAGTGCCATATGACTTGATGATGCACCATACAGATCAAAGTAGATTTTGCAGCAATGTATGAAAGAAATAGGGCAAATAAGATGTACAGGGGATTTAATTTAATTTTATTTTAATAAATGCTTCTGTATTACTTCCTTTCATACATACTAGGTTGGAGCATCTTTCATACAACTACCTTTCTTAAGTAGCTATGTTTCCAGGGGGAGTTATCTGGGCCATACTTCAGCAAAACAAGATTCTGCTTAACTGAGTCCAAAATGGGAACTGTTCATGGACAGCTTCCTGAGTGTCCTAAATGTCAAGATCCCATAGATATGAAGAAATTAACAATAATGGCAGGAAGTCATCCCATATAAGAGGAGATCTTGAAGTGGAAATAAAGAACAGGAACTGTATGGTAACATATAAGTGAAACATTTTAAAAATTTAACAACTTGTAAATTTTTATTCACTTGATAGAAATAGGTAAAAAATTGTCTGGTTAGCTGTGTCCTGTAAACTTGAAGACAAGAAGGTGTCATTTAAAAATACAATAGCTAGTGACATGGAAGAGGTGGAAGTGTTCACAAGGTACTTTGTTTCTGTGTTTGGAATTGAAGTGTTTAGAATGAAACTTGTATCATGGGAAGCATCTGAGGCACCACTTGACACTAAAATGAAATCTATTCTGGTCAAAACATCCATAAAATACATTCCTTTGAACCTTCAGGAGCTAGATAAGGACCTCTCTAAATCACCAAATGGTTCAAATCAGCAATTTAGAGAAAGGCTGAAAGGCATCTCTTGATCTCTCACACCTGTTGAAATAAAGAAGGGTTAATCATGTGCTGAATCGCAGTGACACCTCTATAAACTGTAGTTCAACCTAAGCAGGCTCTTAAGTATTTTGTAAATTCATTCCTAGAGAGATTGCATTAGGTAGGCAATACGGTTTCCAAATTATGAACAAGGCATAACTTTGCCCTTAAAATCAACAAAAGCTGAAGTTAGAGGAAAAAGTGGTAGTATTGATGGATCAAAACTGAAGCCAGGAAAAAAAGGGACCAGGATTTGAATGACTATTGCCTTCATCTTTTCAAAATCACAACACTAACAAATGTTTACAAAGACACTTTCTTTACTCTTGCTCCTGGTTTATAAATAACATATAAAATAAGTATTTTACTTCTTAATCAGGGTTCTTAGCTAGTTTTGCAGTGACAGTGGTAGTAATTTTGGAGCTGCGCCTGCATCCAAAGACATCAAATTTTAGCAGATTCTTGGAAACTGATGTCCCACATGCTCTGGCAGTTGTCTTTACCAGATCATAATATTTAACATACCTGTCACCTTAATCAGTTGTAAACATATAGCATCACCATTAACTGACCTACTTCACAACATGCTTCCTGAGAATCATGGACTATATATCCCATGAAAATACAATCGTGATATGTATTCTGCCAGCTTGGTGAGTCTAGGAGTTCAAGAAGATTGGAATTTAGTTCCAGATTCAAGCACTGGCATTAGTACAGATTAATAAATCTGGGAAGTTATTCAGCTGCTCAAAGATGTTTGTCTGTCTTAGGCAGAGTGAAGCATCACTTCAGGCTCTGTTGGGTAGCTTGATGTCCAGCAATGTTAATGGGAGATTAGCCACCCAGATCAGACATAGGCATGTGCACTGGAGACTTCAGTGTTCAAGTGTGTGAATCTTGAGCTGCTACAACCCGGGCAGCATACTGTTGCATAAGCAATAGGCATCCCGGGCCACTTGAGATGCCTTACGAGTATCAGAGAAATCCGCACAGATAGGTGGATATGATGCAAGACAGGAAGACCTGCACCTTTCAGCAGATACAGATACTCCATAGCACAAGTTTAGCTGACTGAATCCCACTCTTTGAGTTCAATAAATTTGTTTAGCTCACGTGGTCAGCTCAGCTTTGTTACAACACTAATTTGGATCTCTATCCTCTGTCAGGCTGCCTCTTTGAAGGACTGTTGCAATTCACAGTGAGGGTCATTGCATCTAGCTTTAGTCATATCCTCAAAGACATCCTTGTAGCTATTCAGAAATAAATGGATGGATGGATGGATGGATGGATGGATGGATGGATGGATGGATGAGGGCCTGAGCAACCTTATCTAAGCTGGCGGTGCTTTGAGCTGGAGGTTGAACCAGATGACCCTCAGAGGCCTTTTCCAACATGTAGGACCCTGTGGTTCTGCTTGCATCTGAACTGACCACCCTGGGCGGCTCCAAGAACCAGCGACCAGGCACTCAGTGGGGGGCACATCTAGCAAATGTAGGCACTAACTCCAGAGTGAGGTGAATTGCACCCTATATGTACCTATTTGTTACCACTGACCTTAAAGAGATTGTATAGTGACAGATTCAGATGTAGACACCTGCACTGAAGATCTCTACAGCTGGTCAAATAAATCCCTCCCTCAATAACTGTGAGATCTCCATGTTCTCAAAATTGTTTGCCTTTGTCAATAAGAGAAAAAAAACCCCAATCTGTTTCTAAGGCAGAAGTATTTTAAATGCATTATTACTACATCCATATTAATTTATGTATATAATTTATACCTTTATTATAGCTAACACAGGTAGACAGTGTGGTCACATAAAACTTGTTTCCCTCAGAAATTAAGTTTAATAATGTAGTGGGGTAGCAAAGCCTAAGACAATAGTGACAGGAAGCATATTTAATGGATAGTGAGATGACAGATTTTTTTCCCAACTTTTATCCCCACTTGTTGTGTGACCATAGGCAAGACACTGTGCCTCAGTTTATTCAAATGTAAAATGGTTATAATTAATATTCAGCATAATTAATGATTAAGTGCCTTGAGAACGTGATGAAACAAGCTCTAGAAGAGTGAGTATTTTTGCTTCAGCCTCTTTAAAACTGTATCCCCTTGCCACATATTTTCAAAAAGTCTACAACTCCTTACTAGAGCTAAATGACTAATTCAAATGAATAATTTATCTGAAGAATTTTGCTTTGTTTTCTCTTTGCAAATTGTTCTCAAATAGACTGCAAAATTCTTGGGCTTATTAGTTATGGCCAAATTATGCACAGATCTCTTCAGTGACTAATTCTGTGTCTGAAGATCATTGAGTTTTTTTCCTGAAAATGTTAATAATTTGCTGTTTGCACTGTGCTGGTAGTCCCTTCCTATTATTGAAAAGCATATGTAATTAATCAATGCAGTTGTACCTATGTGTAATGATATTTTATAAATAAATACATATATATGAAAAATTCCTGATTCATGGATTTTACAGGTCAGAGAGCACCAGGAGACCACCTACTCAGAACATCTGTAGAGTCAGTTTCCCTTGAGTTGAGCCTAATAATTTGTGCTTGCCTCAAAGTGGCTGACTCCTTTTAAGAGGATCTGCAAAAGATTATTGAGAAAAGGAAGCATATTTTCAATAGACTTAAATTCACTATATGGAGATTGATTCTTTCTTCTCCTTCCACTACAAATCAAAGATGACTAGAAACTATTGGATTAAATTACATCCTCCATTCATTCTTGACTGGATGGCTTTAAGAGCAGAGGACAATGCACTGCTGTTGGTAGGTTCGTCCAATACTTAATTACCCTCCATGTTAGAAATGTTTCTTACTCATAATATGAATTTTTCAGGCTTTAATTTCCCATTATCAGTTCTTGCTAATAACTTCCTATGCCAGTACTCCCTGTGAAAGTACTTACACATCACAATCAGGTCACCTCTTGATCTTTTTCATGAGATAAACAGATCGAGTTTCTTGAGTTGTTTACTGTAAGCCTGTTTTAAGCCCTCAAATGATAGTTTCATCTGAACACTGTCTTGAATTTGTTGACATGCTTTAATATTCTACTGCCAGTCTCAACAGTGCCATTTATATAGCTAAAGTTCATGACATATTGATTAAGAACATCCATTTCCTGCTCAGAGATCAGGAGAAGTATCGTTGTGACTGCTGCCAGACAAATGATGAATCATACATACTTAAAAAGAAGTTTCAGTTACACACACACGCACACCACACACACACACGTTCATTTTTGGTCAATGCAAATATTGCATTTGACTGAACATGACATTTTTGATCTCGTATTCGCGCCTACTCGATCTATTTAAAATTCTTTGTTAAAATTGGCATATTTTTAAGACAAATATGCTAATTTGAAAGAGAAATAAAAATATATATAATTTTTAAAATGAGTACGTACAATGGTTAATTTTACGTGTCTCTGAATGAAACGTAGGACCCAAGTTTTGATCTGTTTGAGCTTTCACTTTTCAGCCATATTGAAAACGATCTAAATAAGTTGTATCTGGCTCTCTGTGTGACTTAGCCGTTAACTGCATGAATTGTTAATGTTAGAAAGCAACACACAGTGAGACATTTTTCCCAACTAAGGTTCAAAACTAACATTAATTTTTCACAAACACTTTATTTTTATCTACAGGAGAGCAAGAAATAAGGCGACCCGCACCAAACTGAATCAAAACTAACCTTAAAATCAGAAAACACAGTCCAACCCTGAGAGAAATATATTGACCATGTACAAATCAGGAAAACAGGTTACAGCAAAGCCCTGGTCTGTGGCCACCTCCAGACCCCCAGTATTCAATAGATATGCTCATACTGTATTCAGTAGAGCTTGGATCAGGCTCTGAGCACGAGTTTCTTGGCATCACATAGCACGTTATATGAACGGACGCTTTCCTTTGCTTTGCGCCTTCACCATCTGTTCTGCCCTCTAATTACAAATGCAAAATGAACATAATTAAATATTGGCATCACACAAAAATAAGCTAGAAGTTATTTCAATGCATATGCATGTTCTTTATTAAATGCAACAAGCATCTGTTTTGTTTTCTTATGTTTTGAGACACAGATAGAGGGAAATTGCTTTTTCCTGACAGAAAGGATATTTTTTATTAGTAAATTGGAATTAAATACAAGAGGTAACACTTTACTACAGTTGGTAAACCGCAGTTTCTGTAAACAGAGATTCAGACCTGAGTTCTTTTCCGAGGAAACACAGGAGGAACAGCAAAAAACAGGAAGGAAAGCTATTACTAAACATTGTTCTGACTGACTACTGAAGTCGAGCTCTTGGTTCAAGTGCCACTGGAGCTGTGCGATTCAGGTAGAAGCAACAACTTTTGAGTAGGTATCAAGACTCATGCCACTTCCCCCTTGCAACCCAAGCTATGCATCAGCAGGTGCTGGCCCAAGCTAGTGTCTGCCTTCCATAATGGTGTGGACCCTCTTATGCTTAATCCTTGCAAAGTGTTACTTATTATCTTGGTACTTTACAGCATCTATATGGGGTGTAAGGAAGTATAGCTATCCCTATTTTTCAGATAAAGAGGGGCAGCTCAGAGGCATTAGGATCCGTACGTACCCCACATTGCAAACATAACAAAGATATATCTATACCAGTAAATAAAAAAAAGGGATAGGGAGTCACGTCTGGGCCTGAGGCCAAGTGGCATTCAGTGGCTTGTGTCCAGGCTGCTCAGGATCAACCTCCTCTACAGCTGCATTGGTATTACATAGTGCTTGTTCCTATCAGGGTTCCAGTGTCCCAGTCCATGATTCTTATTTTTTTGTGTGATTAGTTAGTTCAGAGTGCCTGAAATAATGAGGGACTGTGCTGCAGCCTGCCAAAATGATGTTTCTATAGCTTGAAACTGAGGGCATGTGTAGCATGTCCTCGGCATAGCCAGAAAGCACGTGGCTGGTGGTCAGCTCAGATTCCCCTGAAATTCCCTGGATTAGGCCTAGGGAGTCCCTGTGGAGGCCCCAGGGAGGCTGAGGCATCTCTCACTGGGATTTGCCAAACGCAGCCTGCCAAGAGCTACCTGGGCTACTCAGTAGGATAGCTACAGAGAGAAGTTTGCTTTAAAATAAACCACTCTCTGACAGTTAATTTCTGAAATCCAGGCTTCACTTTGAATTCACAGGAATGAATCCTTTCCAGTAGTATTATGCTGAAATTGTTCCTTCATCACATATTTCATAGTAAGTATTTACTGGATCATAGACTAGAAGTGAAGTGTCCCAGTTTCCAGGCTGTGCTTTACCACAGAGATCAAAATCCGTCTTCTCTATTTCTCTGTCCCCCCAACCTGGACAGAAGCTGCTTGATATTAAAAAAAAAAAAAAAATAAAAATATCTATGAGAGTGAGTTGACTAGAGCATCTTATCTTGGGAAGCAAGGCTTACAGTCACTCCTGTGTAGACAAGCATTCCTACAGCTTGGTTCAATGTTCCAACAGCAAAGCAGTTGGGTAATGCTACTACAGCCCATGTTTGCTGCAGTGCTCAGCACTTCATGTTGCCAACACCTACTCACCCTGGACTGGCATGAAAAACTCAGGAAAAGAACCTGATGTTTATGTCCCAGTGGGATTCTAACATAGTTAGAGAAGATTATCAGCATGAAACTTTCTCTTTTGGAGGCAAGGGGTGCACTCTTGAAATTCTGGTTTGGTTTTGTCTTCACTTCACTGTTCTTCCACATGCACCCGCAATATCTTGCTGTCAACTGAACTGAATGACTTCTCAGTGAGCATGGGGATGGAATACACTATGTTGTACACTGGGTGATAACACATTTCAGGACTGGTATGTAAACTGCCACCAGCAAATATGGTCTGAGTCTTGTATTGTCAGTGAGGTCTCATAAGTTGTTCTCTTTGAGGATGGTAACAAGCAGCTCAGCACTGTCAAGACTTCATCAATTTGGGCCTTGTCCAAGAGCAAGTCATTAGGCACTCTCAGTTGGCTTTTCTCTGCCCTAACTTCCACTCTAAAAATTGGGTGGGTAGTCCAATTTTGTCATTTGGGCTCCCTCTAGAGCCAACTGAGGAAGACAGATGCTCTACCACATCATTTCTTCAGTCACAAGATATGTGTCCAAGACAAATAGGGTGACTCACCCAACAAACATAGAGAGAATCCTGGTGATTAGCTCAGTCTAGATGCCTAAAATTAGGAGAGATGAAGACTGCCCATATGAGTCTTCCTAGTGAAAACTGAGGAGTGTTTCAAGTTAGTTTGGGGATTTAAGTTTTCAGCTAGAATACAACTCGGTATCTGTGGCTATTGGTGTATTTAATGCTAAACCAAGCAGTGCTAGATCTTTTTGTGAACTTTCTGTTGCTATAATGTCAGTAGAAGATTGAGTGTATAAACCAGTCCCCATGGGCAATTGAATGGGATTCTTCTCTTCCTTGGTCACCTGTTGAAAATTGATAGTGATTATTATACTACTGCAGCTCTCTTGCACTTTGATCAACTTTCTTAATATAAATGTCTAATTTAAGAATTCCATTAAAGACGAACAAACAAACCCTAGCTCTAGGTTGAATATTTGACTATAAATGAGTTATAGCAGTGGACAGGTATAAATTGCTCATATCTCCCAGACAAGTTTTTCAAGGAAATCTCTTCCACATCTGCTGACCAGAGCCTACTGAAGCCTTATAGAAAGGCTAAGCAATATTTACTTCAGAAGGTTCATATGGCTGACATATATCTGATAGAAGGAAAGAGGGAGTGTAATAGAGATATGAAATATGTTTTTAGAAGGAGGTGTGAGATGCAAAATTCATATCCAAGACACTCCGCACCATAATGATGTTCAGAATCACAGTTGCCATTTCAGGCACTCCAAAAATTTCTCAGTAAATGCCCTTCAGTGTTGTTTTTTAAACATAGAGGTTGTCTTGAGGAGGATAACATCGGCTTGGTACTGTACCTCACACAGCGTGTGGAGGAAAGAGTTTGTTTTTCCTAGAGTCCTGTTGAAGTGTTAATTTAAAGAAGTAATAATGTAAATCTTATTTCAAACATTCTTTCCCCCCTGGCAGACTTCTATATTAAGACATTTGGGTAATTGACCAATGTTACTGTAGCTCAGCAGGCATTATTTTCTTTTGGTAAAAGGATACCATAGTAAATTTCAATGAGAAGGAGTTAAAAAAAAAAGAAGTAAAAACGAACAGACCTAAATAAGACTTGAATATGAAAGGAAAATATAAACCAGATGGGAATGATGGAGACACGTTTTCCTATCTTTCTTTTCTTCTAAGATTGGTTTAAAAGTTTCCCTTCTCTGCATTGGCTTTCTGCCGCTGAGTAACATGAGGCAACATATTTGTTCAGCAGCAGCAGCTGGGAACTATTCATTGGCTGTGTATTGCCAGCCAGCTACACCAGGGCTGGATTCAGTGTCCAGCGAAGTTCAATGGGAACGTTCCCACTGCCTTCTGTGGACAGTGGCTGGAACAGGTGCTGGAGGGGAAAGCCTGGTTCCCCTGAAGTCGATGGCGAAGCTTTTGGTGATGCCAAGCTCTCCTTGAGTCCTGAAGACAAACCTGGCAACTCCACTGCCAGCCTTTTTGGGGAAGGTGAAGAGAAGACTTCCTGTTGCTTCCGTGCTACTGTATGCACCTCTGACTGTGAATAAGTTTGGAAGCCACAAAATAAGTAACTGTGGGGCTGGCTGTAACAGTGCTGGACACTTCATCCCTCTTGCACCCACTAACAACAGAGAGGAATTTTTGTCTCCCTTTCTGCTCCTCCTAATTAAGCCATAGGGGCCATTGTGGCTCTGGGGCTGTTTCTTCAAGTCATTGTTTCTCAGTATGGTTTTACTGACACATGAAAAAAGCTCAGGGGCAGGAGTCGCATGGTGTTTTCTACTGAAGCTTCAGCTTTAAAGCTGAGACTCAGACTGCTTCACTCTACTGCTGACAATTTAGCAAATGGTCCATGTTATGCCGCTTTGATCTTGTGAAAGTTTTCAAAAATTTCATCCTTGAAGAAAGCTACAGGCCCAACAGATCCCCCAGTTCATTAGCAATCCTTTTGCAGTTCCCAACAATTAGAGCTGTCAGCCAGCCGAACTCCGTTCGGAGGCCGCGCATTCAAAATCCCTGACTAATGACTTGGTAAAAAGACTTGACAGTGTGTTGCAATTTGTTATAATTGAATCTAAGCTGCATCAGCTGTTTGAGGGGCCGAAATGTTTTCAAACATTACATTGATTTAAATTAATGCCACAAAAATATTCAGAAATCGTGTCTGTCAGATTCAGTGCTAATAATCATGTTCTCTTCAGATACGAAGAAGACATTTCATCACCATTTGAAAGCACTGTCAAGCAGGCAGTTTAAATTCCCCCTCCTCCTCCCCCCTTAAGTGAAAAATAAGTTGATAATCATTATATTCATGAGAGGAAAGTGCTTGGTAACTGGAATGGGATGGGTTAGGAGGGAGAGGCCTCCTGAACTATGGGACCCTGGGGAAGTAACATTTGAAAAGCCCATTACAAATAATAATTTTCACTGACTACCCTTCAATATAACACTTCCAAAAAATTAAAACCAATTCTGCAGCAACTATTGGAGAAAGTTCAAAAAGAAGAATCATCTTTTCTAACTCAGTCTCTGCCTTTATTTTAACTTTGGGTATATAAACTGAACAGTGGGACATTTGGCAAGCAGACTTCCAGCACAAGCTCTCCAGTTAAAACTTGCATCTGCTTTCAGAATACCTTTCACTCAAAAAAGGTGGGATGACATGAGATATCAAGGCAGCTTTACTTTCCAAATAAATTGTTTGCTCTGTTTGTTTAATCCTCTGTTAGTACTGGAAAGCTTTCCATTTAAATTGAGAGGGGCTCAGACTGTAAGTGCTGAACCTGAATTTTCCTACTTTGAATGCTCTAGAGTCTAAAAATGGAATTTAGACTCCTTATTCCATTTGTATGAGGGCTATTTAAAAGCCAGCTCCAGACAGAATTTGGGACTTTGCCCGTCCTGAAAATCAAGACAGTTTGGATTCAGTGGTTTTTCTCTCTCTTGAAGTACAGAACACCTTGAGTGGACAAAATGATGAGTTAAGATTCAATGAGTACAGAAATAAAGGTCACCGAAGGAACACATTTCTCTTTAATATACCTGTGCAATTTAGGTTGAGTTGGGACACTACAGATTCTAGTTACCATCACATTACTTTGCCTAATAGACAAGAAATTTATTGACAAATCCTAGCATAGAAAGAACTAAGGAACTTTTCTGACCTACAGAAACTGATTGCAACCTGCTGTTAACACCAGTTTTACTCCTCTAAGGTTCTGAAAGTCATGGCATTCACTTGAGCAGAGGTGGGTGTCTACTGTGTACATACCCAGCTGTGAGCTGGTCAATGGATAGCACTGATGGGAGCTTCATGAGGTCGATAAAGTATCAGCATTTGCAATTTGCTTGAACTGTAGAGAGATGAAATAATCTCACTTCTTAATCAGGAACTGGATGTTTTTAGAAAACTGGCTGATTATAAAACCAGGCAAGAACAGAAGAAAACAGACCCCATTCTGAATCTCTTCACATTGATAAACTCTTCTGAACTCTCGCTTCTCCTTTTCCAAGCTCCTATCCATTGTATTATGAATAATCCTTAATATTAGTAACCACTTTTTCTCTATATTTGCTATTAATGTGGTGGACTGGATTTTTAATAGATTGCAAGTAAGGTCTCAGAAGAGTCTTTAGTACAAATGCAAAGACCCTTTGATACAAGTATATAAACATGCCTGTGTTACTGCAGAGGTAATGTAACATACTTTTTTATTTCTTACAAAGTTTCACACACGTAGAACTCTATATTAGCTAGACAGTATGTGCGGAACTAACAACGTATTAGTTATTCTTTTAGTCTTGCTGATTTCACAAACGAGCATGGCTCATAAAACTCCTTATATAAAAAAGCCTTCTATGCAATGTCTGATTATTAAAAAATGTCAACAGTCAGCTTTGAGTTCTTATACTTCAGCATTCCCAGGTTTTACAAAGATGTGTGTTCCAGGGATCATGGTTATCATTAAATAAATCACAAAAGAATATTCCACTAACACATCCTGTATTTATTTCAAATATCCATTTTCTTTAAGTATTGTGAACCTGATTTTATTAGGCAGGTGTAATTTCAGGAATGCTGAAGTATGGCCCCTATTGAGCACTTAAGGCTGAATTTATCTCAAAAACCTGATGTATTGAAGCTAGTCCTCTAGGCTCCCTCTATAGTCACAGGAGCACGAGAAGCACCTCCAGACAGTGATTTGCCTTACTACCTATCTTAGACAACCATCTCCAGATGCTGTTCCTGCCACAGGCATGTTGTTCATTCAGATGCCTTGCAAGGTCAAAAAACGCTGCAGCTTTTCAGATGCTGATATAGAGAAAATTCCACAGATAAAAGCTATGAAACTTGTTTTGCCTTAAATCAACCTTCTGTAGTTTCGTACTATAAGCTTGCCAGGAGTTGCCCTTTAATTCTACCAATGGTTCATGACAACATCTTACTTCATTTTCATGGTTATGTTCAGTTCCTATGAAGCCACAATACTGAGCCCACCCCCAAAGATAATACTGCAATAAAAAGAAACCAAGTTTCTGAAAAGCGAGGACCTACACAAGACTCTTCAACCCACATGTTAGAATTTTAGTTACAATCTTATTCTGGTATGCTTTGAGCACCTAACAACATCTGCTGAAGTCAGAGAAAATGGCTTCATGCTCACATGCTTACCAGTAAAGTTTGAATTCAGGTATGACAATGTGAATTAGGTGGCTTGACATTATGTGCTATTTGATAAATAAATAAAAGGTGAGATTTCTTCTTTTATATTAGAGTTATGCCTTACCTACTGTATGTCATACCAGTTTCTTGCTGCAGTCCCCATAGGATCCTTGAATCCCTATTGTGAATTGTTACCTTTTAACTATTTCTAATGTACTTTCATGCTTCTCGCTTTGCTTTATTCAATGAGGAGCTTGTCTGCTCAAAAATGTGAAGAGTTTTGTTTTTTCTTCCACTGCAAATCAAAACATGTAAACTAAAAGCCGATTTAGAAAGGTGGGAGAGAGTGAACGTTAATTATCCAAAGGTGTGATATCTACAAAAAGAGCCAAGTCACAAAAGGGTTATCCATTTAACTTAAATAGCCAAGTTAAACAAGACACAATTGGGGTTAATTTAGCTTTCCAGGCTTTCATAAACTCATACTTGGGAGGTCGAAGGAGGGAAGCCAATTAGCCCCAATTGTGTCTTGTTTAACTTGGCTGGGTGAATCAGTCACCCTTTTGTAAGTTGGCTCTTTTTGTAGCTATCACACCTTTTGTATGACCGAACAGTTTTCTAACTTGCTTTTTTATTGATTTCAAATATTTTTTTATCAGATATCACAGTTCCTTGGGGGCAGTGATTTGATAGCAGCATAATTAAATAACAAGAATGCATTCACCCATTTCAGTGCTCGGAGAAAACAAATAAGTATGGATAGAGCTTTGAATGAAATCACATACTCAGAAGGTTTTGTATTCATAGATTCCTGAAACAAATCCAAGTGCATAATCCATAGGGCTGTACAGAGCCGTCAGTGAAAACTGGCTGGAATGTCCATGTGTTAAATTAGACACCAATAGAAGCATCAACTCTCCTGCAAATGCAACAAAAACAACACAGACAAAAACCTACTTGACTTTGTAAAAGAAGCCACTTACTTGGAAAAACACGTTCTGCTACTCTTAGGACTCTTGATGGAGCATCTTCTTGAATGCTAGTAGTGCCAGTTGTTAGATTAATTTTATTATTCAAGAGGCTGCTGAATTCAGCCTCAGCAATTGTTTCCACAAATATCAATAAAATGTTCCTGCTGACCGGGAGCTGAGTTACAGCCTTTGTACCTAAGATGCAAACTGTGAGTGGAGAAAGAAACTTCTATCACAATGTCATCAAGCAATA
The DNA here is from genome assembly GCA_013397275.1 of Burhinus bistriatus. Taxonomy (NCBI): domain Eukaryota; kingdom Metazoa; phylum Chordata; class Aves; order Charadriiformes; family Burhinidae; genus Burhinus; species Burhinus bistriatus. The sequence continues at coordinate 16,216 of VYXH01008570.1, forward strand.
ATCCTTTCCTTCTGAAACATACAGTGATGGAAATGTGGCAGACACATAGACAGCATGTCTGTAATGGGACCCTGTCAACGCACACCTTGAGTATGTGCCACTGTGGTCAAACTCTTTGTTTTATAGACCCCCTTTGTTGATCCCTTTGGCAGTTTAATTTGTGGGTTTTTTTGGTTATTACAGAGCATATGTATCCCAGGAATTGCCACTGCACTGGCATTCATCCATCTTCTACCACACACATGAAGACTTCCAGTTCCCTATATATGTCATACACATGCAAGCTACCAACATCACTTCAGCATAGCATTTGTGTCCCAGTAGGGTGCTGCAAATATTTCAGTGTTGAAACCAGTGAATAGACAAACATGATTTGAATAATTAACAGAAGTGTAGGACCTGGATCTTGAGTGAGTAGCAGTTTTGTTAGATAATAGTGTTATATCTGATATAAAGTGCCTTTTCATTAGTTTCATTTCAGGTGTTACCTAGATATAAGAGTTTAGCAAGGGCCTTTCCTAAATATTTTGGCCCTAGCATTATCATTCCTTCTTGCAGTGCTACTGTGTAGTGCTGCATTTCTTTCTCTGTGTGTGTCTGCTATTATAAGTGTTTTGTCAGGTAGGCCTAGAAATTACCAAAATACTGGAATTGTTCATTCTTCCCTACTGTGCAGAACCACTGTGCATATTAATTATCTTTAATCAGAAAGGTTTTTGGCAATTTAAAGAGATTAGAGATGGATTGAGCCACTGCCTGGAATTAATATGACTAAGGTAAACACAGTTCTCCTCGTTTTCTGTATATTTGGGATAACCCAATACCGGCTCTGACTGGTACTTAGTACGAAGTATGATGGATCCCTCCAATGGAAACAACTAATGAATTAATTAAAAGTATAAAGAAGCCAGATAAATTCAGGTTTTCCTTCTGATAATGTCTGTTTGAAAACAGTTGCTGCTAGAGATGTTTATCAGAATCATAGAATCATAGAATGGTTTAGGTTGGAAGGGAACTTAAAGAACACCTCGTTCCAACCCCCTTGCCATGGGACAGAGGACCTTCCACCAGGCCAGGTTGCTCAAAACTCCATCAAACCTGGCCTTGAACACTTTCAGGGATGGAGCCTCCACAACTTCCCTGGGCAACCTGGTCCTGTGCCTCACCATCCTCATAGTGAAAATTTTCATCCTGAGATCTAATCTAAATCTACCCTCTTCCAGTTTAAAACTGTTACCTGTTGTCCTATCACTACATGCCCTTGTAAAAAGTCCCTCTCCAGCTTTCTTGTAGGCCCCTTTCAGATACTGGAAGGCTGCTATAAGGTCTCCCCAGAGCCTTCTCTTCTCCAGATTCAACAACCCCAACTCTCTCAGCAGGTCTTCATAGCAGAGGTGGTCCAGCCCTCTGATCATCTTCATGGCCCTCATCTGGACCTGCTCTAACAGGTCCATGTCTTTCTTATGCTGGGGGCTCCAGGCCTGGACGCAGTACTCCAGGTGGGGTCTCAGGAGAGCAGAGTAGAGGGACAGAATCACCTCCCTTGACCTGCTGGCCACACTTCTTTTGATGCAGCGCAGGACATGATTAGCCTTCTCGGCTGCAAGCACACATTGTCAGCTCATGTTGAGCTTCTCATCAACCAACACCCCGAAGTCCTTCTCCTTGGGGCTGTTCTCAGTCCATTCTCTGTCCAGCCTGTATTTGTGCTTGGGATTTCTCGGACCCATGTGCAGGACCTTGCACTTGACCTTTTTGAACTTCCTGAGGCTGGCATGGGCCCACCTCGCAAGCCTGTCCAGGTCCCTCTGGATGGCATCCCTTCCCTCCAGTGTGTCAACCACAACACAGAGCTTGGTGTCTTTGGCAAACTTGCTGAGGGTGCACTCAATCCCACTGTCCATATTGCTGACAAAGATGTTAAACAATGCCAGTCCCAATATCAACCCCTGAGAAACACCACTTGTCACTGCTCGCCACTTGGACATCAACCCGTTGACCATAACTCTTTGAGTGCAACCATCCAGCCAATTCCTTATCCACCAAGTGGTCCATCCATCAAATCCATGTCTCTCCAATTTAGAGAGAAGGATGTCATGTGCGCAAGTCCAAGTAGATGACATCGGTTGTTCTCCCGTTATCCATCAATGATGTAACCTCATTGTAGAAGGCCACAAAATTTGTCAGGTACAATTTGCCCTTAGCAAAGCCATGCTGGCTGCCACCAATCACCTCCTTATTTTCTATGTGC
>VYXH01008570.1:18562-74318 GCA_013397275.1 Burhinus bistriatus
GCCGCCCTAAGGATCTCAAACTCCACCATCTCACGATCGCTGCAGCCAAGGCTGTCCTTGAGCATGACATTGCCACCAGCCCCTCCTTGTTGTTAAGAACAAGGTCCAGCATGGCACCTCTCCTTGTTGGCTCGGGAGAGGTGTATTAGGTGTGTACATAGTTACACACACGCTCACGATCCACGTGAGCTCATAGCCTTTTAACATACAATGCAGTACTTGATGCTGTGCTTCGCTCGTGTTGCATCTGCACCGTGTTGGAGGGTTTTCATTTCCTCACTTTCAAATTAACTTCCCATGTTACGTGGTCTCCCCTTTCTAAACCTGAGTTGCACACTAACAGTTTTCAATAATATTGAATATAATTTTGATATATCATATCAAGCATTTTACCTTTGCATTTTCTGTAGTGTGAGGCAGAAGGGACTGAAGTAAAGAAAAAGTCTCTGCTTGGATATCACAGGACAAAGCAGCTGTTCCAGGACATGCCCATTTAGTGTTAAGAATTTTTTCCTTAAACTTGTCCTGTTGTGATATTTGACCAGGCTCTTTGTGGGTATTTATCATCATCCATTTTTATTATTTCAGTAGATTCCGTCACCTCTTTGATCTCGTTCAGTATTTTGTGCTGATCCGGAGGCCGGTAGCGTAAGACCGCTAGTGTATTTGTACAACTTAGTGAGACTCAGCATACTTACAATTAGTGCCAAAATGGCATTTGATCTTGTCACTACCACCCTCAGCAAAGCAGCCACAACAGAGTCAGAGAGGCTTTTTCTTGTTATTGCACTCCAGAGGATCTGTGCCTGCCAATAAGAAAAAAGGTGACTGTGAGTTCATATGCCTACAATGGCTGTAGTTTTGACTATTTAGCAAGCTGCAAAAGCCTTAGCTACTTTAAAGTCCCTTTTTTTTCATTACAGCCAGGGCCACATAAGTGCTGTAGAACATCATTTCCCTGACCAAATAAGACACGTGTTTCCTTTGGAATATAGTTTCATATTATAGCACTCGAATGGAGGTGGACAGTCCTCAGTGGTGTATGGTGTTTGTCATTACAAGAAAAAGGGAAGGGAAGGGAAGGGAAGGGAAGGGAAGGGAAGGGAAGGGAAGGGAAGGGAAGGGAAGAATCAATACAAACTTATGTAATACTCGAACCATGAAATATTTGTTGCCAAATGGTCACTAAAATACAGGGTTAATGTTTATGTTGAAAGAGAATAAAGTCAACCATTGCTGTCATAGAAGAATTAAGACAGCAGAAATTGCTCTGGAAATGCAATATGCTCTTGTAGTTTTCTGAATTTATTTCTCAAAATCATGTTCTATCATGGAAAATATAAAATGCATGACAAAGGCAATGATTTCCCGTTGTTTCCAGAGGTTCTGTAACCTTCTGTGCATGCCTCCTGACACTCTGAAATCCTCTTCCATCTGCCTGCACTCTTTCTGAGTGTGCTCAGGTGACAAATTTTGAAGTCTCTTAGTACTTTGCAGACACTGATTAGACCATATTATAGAAAGGGCTTTTATTAAATGAACAGCTGCTTTTGGGAGGGTTTCCATTATACAGGGAATCTATGAGAGCTCTTCAAAATGAATAAAAAAGCAACCAGTTCTTTCCAAAATTACATTCTTCTAGGAAGATCGAGGATACTCAAGCACTGCGGATTGACTTGGCAAGTAGATGGTGCAGGCTAATGCAGGCTGATGTGGATAGGGAAGATCTTGTAATCAAAAAACAAGGCAGAAGGGTGCCCATCCCAAGTGTATGTTTACAAATAAAGAAGTGCTGAGAGGCCAGGATGACGGGGGAAAGCTCACACACTTTTCCCAGGAAATCAGCACAACAAGGTACCTCTCTGGAGTGCTATATACTAATGTCTGCAGCATGGGGAACAAACAGGAGGAATTATATGTCTATGTGCAGTTACAGGGCTATGAACTCACTGGGATCAGGGAGATGTGATGGGATAGCTCACACAGCTGAGCGATGCAGTGGATGTATACACGAAAGACATGGACATACTGGAGTGAGTTCAGTGAAGGGCCATGAAAAAGACTAAGGGACTGGAGCATCTGTGATATAAGTGTCAAAGATGTCTGGCGTGGTTCCGTCTGGAGAAGAGAAGGTTCAGGGGACCTTAACCATGTGTGTAAATACATGATTTGGGAGGGAAGGGTGGTAAAGAAGATGGAGCCAGATTCCTCTCCAAGGTGTTCACTGACAGAGCAAGAGGCAACGGAAACAAACTGAAACAGAGGAAATTCCATTTAAACAAGAAAAAAATGTGTTATGGTTGGGGTGGTCCAACACAGAAACAGGTTGTCCAGAGAGGTTTTGGAGTCTCTGTTGTTGCAGCTACATAAACCCCAGATGGACACCATCCTGGGCAACCTGCTCTAGTTGACCCTTCTCCGGGCAGGTGTTGCAGTACTCAGTCTCCAGAGGTGCCTTCTATCCTCAGCCATTGCATGCATATCAAGAAAGGTGTGACCAGTGTATATTTTAGGTAAAACAAGAAGCAAAAGTCAACCATGATAAGGCAGAACATGTAACTGCTTCTTCAAGAGAAAAAAAAGCCATTGGGAAAAAGCAACAGATTTTGAGTTAGAAAGGAATTTTTCAGGGTATGTGTGATAGAGCCAACTGTGGCTGGAAACCACCAATTCAGTGGGTCAGCAGAAGGCAATATAGAATGTGAATTCAATATATGAATTCTATAGGTACATACAGGGCATGAAATGGAGAAAATTGACTTCCTTCCAAAAGACGGGCGCATAGATATGATGTGATGCAGAAGAAAAGCACCAGATAGTCCTGTTCAACTCTGCTTTGTTTCTAACAAAACAGCCTCTAAATCCAGTACTTTCTGCTGCTACTAAGCCTACTACCTTGTAGTCTCTCCTGTCTTCTACCTCATTTAATATTTAACCAGCCTTCTTGTTCTTCAAAGCCATCAATAGGTCAGGAGATAACTCTATCAGCTACTGAACGGTCCATCAAGGTAGCTATGCTCTGCTGTTGACAGACACAGAAGGTTATGGAAAGAGTTTTTGTCTGGTGGGATGGTGCAGTTCCCACTGAAGAGCAGAATAACTCTGCGTGTGGCACCTTTCAAGGAAACCCCTTTAAATCAACAATTCGTATTAGAGTGAAAGGCAACGAATAGGGAGAAAGGGAGTTACTGGAATACCTTGTCCATATGCATCCCACTTCTGGTGAGCATGTGCCAGAGATGTGAATGCCTTAGCCACAGGGGTTTAATAGGTTTCACCTGGACCCACAAGTTGAATTACAAAGATGAAAAGGGAGCAAAACATACAACCTCTTGTCTGTTATTGCAAGTTTTGTACCTGGCAAAGCCCACATTGCCACGTTGCTTTGCAGCAGCCATCTGCAGCTACTCTCTACTCTGAAAGACAGAAAAAGTCTTGATGAGGATGGAAACTGCTTCTGTGTAGCGGTCCCTGAGTATTTCTTCAGCAATAGGACTTTACGGGTAAACTTCACAGAGCCTGTGAACAGACTCAAGTGCTGATGTGCAAACATCCGTAAGTGTTAAATTCCTAGCATAGTCCCTGACAAGGTTTTGCCCTATTCCAGATAGCCAGTTTCCCGAGTTAGCCTTGGGGAATACATAAGGACACAAGGGGATAATGAAAGCTAGAGGCTGTTCCCAACAGGCAGTAACTATGAGATCAGCCTGCTCTGGAGGAAGATAATTTAGTCATATGTACATGATAAAACCTACCCTATTACCATATGGCATATTATATCATTATAACTATAAGCCTGAGAGTACTTTCCCTTTTCTTGAACTGCTCTTGTCCTTGCTGTGGGGTGAATAAAATAACAAGGGATGCCTACATACCACTGCTGAGGGAGGTAAACAGAAGATTCCCCCAAATCAGAGAAACTTTGTAATACAAATTTACTTAGGTAGCTTTCAGATATTAGACAGGATTACTTTTTGAGAAGCATCCCTAGATATATAAATCTTTTGTGTCATCTTCACAGCAGGCTATAGAAATACGAATCATCCAAGTAGAAGAGCCAACATTTCCTCCACTCCAATATTTATGTTTGTGACCATACAGAAAGCAATACAGGTTATTCATATCAAAACCACAGTTAATTCATGGTGCATTGTCAAAGATTTGCTATAATTGTTCTTGGGCCTATTTCTTCTCATTCCAGTGCAACTGGGATTTGTTCTGGTGATTGCTTCTGCAGTAGTCTTAAATATTTCCAGGAATTGTGTCTTTTCCTCCCCAACAACTGCAATCTGTCATGCTCTGCCCTTGCTCTCTATAACTGTGCCGTGACTACAGATGTCTTTCAAGCAAGACTATCAAGACGGTGCATTTGCATTCTAGTGAGCTCAGCCGGTGCTGAATGATGTTTGGCCTATGGAGTGTCAGCTCCTCTCAGCCAATCTGTGTGATTCAAAAAACACAGCTGTTGTGTAGAGGGAGAAAAAAACCCCTCTCTCTGCTGGATGTTCAGGCATTCATCAAAAATATCAGCTACTGAAATGTAATAATCAGATGTTATAGGTATACCTCAGAATGGGCATTTCCTCTTCCCTCAGCTGTGCTATCTCACTGTGGCAGCATGAAGAATGGCCAAGTCTTTTTGATATATGAAGTCTTAATCTTTTATTCAGAAAGTATATCCTGATCAGTGTTTAAATGTGATAGGTTACAAAATGAAGAATCTTACTGTTTAAATTGCAGCCTTCAAGGCACAATGAGTCTGTTAATCTCCCTGAATAGTTACTCTATGGCAGCTATCACGATGGCATTTCATCTTATCACAGTAGTGTGATCCAAGCAGAAACTATTAAAAGGTGATTTCCTTCCTGCCTTTGATTCCTTTCATACTCCTAGAATATTCTAGAATGAGAGGTTTTCTACTGCCCTTGTTCACCCACTTTCTAGTCAGTCATTTACATTTGTATTCTGTCACCCTGACTGACTTTGAAATTTTCATTGAGCTAGAAAAGCTAGTCAGGAATTTTCTTCTAACTAGTCAAGCTAAACACTAAAAGAAACCCACAGACATGGTTGACTACACTGTTCCAGAACCAAATATCAAGAATGCAGAGTCTTCTGCAACTAGTGACCTGTGAACTATATTTTTTTTTGCCTACCAGATATGTCATTATGGCAACCTGCCCAATTAACCTTTCTAACAGAATCATTTGAGCATAAGCTTCTCCTCACACTTGAGGACCTCTGTGCCTCAAAAGAGCTTAAGTTGTGTTTGAATGAAAGTATGTTGGTACATACAGGTATATCCTGGGATGCTCTACAGTGGGAGCTAAAGGCCAAGCAATGGATTTTTTAATAATCATACAACATTTTGAACTATTTCTTCAACATGTGATAAATTACTCTAAGTGATGATGCCAGAAATTCTAAAATTTTGTCAAATATATTCTCAACAGACAGGCAAGCATCCCTCAAATTATGCTGCTTTTTCCAGAAGTCAAAGGCCTCCAATATTGATCTGGAAATCTCATTATTTGATGAAAGATTGCATTTAGAATTATAGAATCGTTTAGGTTGGAAAAGACCTTTAAGATCATCTAGTCCAACCATTGACCCTACTCTACCAGGTCGGCCACTAAACCATGTTTCTAAGCATCACATCTACACGACTTTTAAACACCTCTAGGGATGGTGACTCAACCACCTCCCTGGGCAGCCGGTTCCAATGTTTGATCACTCTTTCAGTAAAAAATTTTTTCCTAATGTCCAGCTTAAACCTCCCCTGGTGCAACTTGAACCCATTTCCTCTTGTCCTATCGCTAGTCACTTGGGAGAAGAGACCACCTCCCATCTCACTACAACCTCCTTTCAGGTAGTTGTAGAGAGCAATAAGGTCTCCCCTCAACCTTCTTTTCTCCAGACTAAACAATCCCAATTCCTTCAGCTGCTCCTCATAAGACATGTTATCCAGACCCTTCACTAGCTTTGTTGCCCTTCTCTGGACACGCTCCAGCACCTCAATGTCCCTCCTATACTGTGGCGCCCAAAACTGAACACAGTACTCAAGCTGCGGCCTCACCAGCGCTGAGTACAGGGCGACGATCACTTCCCTGCTCCTGCTGGCCACACTATTCTTGATACAGGCCAAGATGCCATTGGCCTTCTTGGCTACCTGGGCGCACTGCTGGCTCATGTTCAGCCGGCTGTCCACCAGGACCCCCAGATCCTTTTCTGCCAGGCAGCTTTCCAGCCACTCCTCCCCAAGCCTGTAGCGTTGCCTGGGGTTGTTGTGACTGAAATTTCATGACTTCTCCTGGAAAGAAGGTTTTTTCTTGGCTCTGTTGGGCTACTTGTCCTGTTGACCTGTAAATGGGATGGATTTGCAGTAACAGAAACAGTAAGTTAAACCCTACCAGCATAGGAAGAAGAAGATGCTCAGACCAGCACTGGGAGGTTGCTGAAGACATAACCAAAATTATTTGGACAACTGATAGGGGTGGTTCAGTCTACGTTTCTGTCCTCATCTTTGGTTACAGAAGTTAAATTCAACAGCTCTGGGCTAGTGCAGAGAACAAAAGAAAAGTTTTTTCACTGATGGATAGATTTTACTTCATTCGATGTTAGCTTAATAGAAATAAGGCAATAAATAAAACAGCTTCACATACTATCTCTCTCCGGAAAATGACTGGCATCACCAGAGAGCAAATACTTGCAGTAAAATTCTCAGACAGGTGGGATGAATCACCTGCTGGAAATGCTTATCTACTTCTACTGCATATATGGAAGAAGCTGAGATCACCGGTTTACTTTAGATGTTTAACTTTGAAATGGCTAAAATCAACATTTTTATCATACCAATTCCATTCAAGTTGCAACCTTTTCAGTGGATAATATTTCCACTTACATTTCTCTGGAAATATATGCATGTACCTCAGATAAAGTATGTTATATCTGTTGTAGTTCATTATGCATTGCCTTGTGACAGGCTTTGTGTCTTATAGTTATCTTCTGCCTTATGTAAATCAGGGGAAAGCTAATACAATAGTATAAACGTGTGTATGCAGAATTGCACATTTTTGATGACTTCCACATGAAAGTGCTGGTATTTCCAGACATACACACAAAAAGGATTGTTTCCTTCATGCTCCGGTAGCTTTTATCTACATGAAGTTGTGACAACATTCTACATGCTTGACCATCACGTTTCACTTTAGAAACTGGAACATTTGTGGCTGCATGTGAATTATTGAAGTCAAATGGCAATGGCTTTTGAAAGAGAATGTTGTGCAATTACAGGGATGGTCCTGGAGAGAACGTTGTTCAGTTAGAAAGCCGATAAAACTTTACGATGTTCATATAATATTAAAAAAGAATCTCCCTCACTTATAATCGATGTGTAAACAACTAACAACTAACAAATATGTTTAGTAACAATTCTGTTCTGAAGAGAGAAACAGAAAATATAGAATGGAAACACCACTGACTCCAGACCCTACTATCATGGGGTCAATTATACCACAATGAGCATATGCTCACAAACTCATGAAATCCCCTTGTAAAATTAGATTGTTGACTCCCTACACATCTACTGGGCATACTGTTTAGATTCTCGCTCCTGGGATATTGATATAACTTCTTCACATTTTGAACCTCATTATTTTATAGACAGTTTATACCTATTTGCTCCTATGCCAACACTATCTTTCAAGGTGAAAAGGTAGATGGCCCAGTTTCAGCTGGGACAGAGTTAATTTTCTTCCTAGTAGCTGCTGTGTTTTGGATTTAGTATGAGAAAAATGTTGATAACATATTGCTTTAGTTGTTGCTAAGCCAAGGACTTTTTCAGCTTCTCATAGAAGCTGAGAAGGAGCATAGATGGGACAAGCTGGCCAAAGGAATATTCCATACCACAGACATCATGCTCAGTATATAAATGGGGATTGGATGGGGGGCAGGAATAGGCAATGGTTGCTCAGAACGGGCTGGGCAATCGATCATCAAGTGGTGAGCAATTGTACTGCATCACTCTTTTTGTATATTCTTTTGCCATTATTATTATTATTTTCTCTTCCATTACTGTTCTATTAAACTGTCTTTATCTCAGCCCATGAGGTGGTTTTTTTCCTTTTTCTATCTCCTCTCCTTATCCTATCGGGGGGGCAGGGGAACGAGTAAATGCCTGCATGGTCTTAGTTGCCGGCTGGGATTAAACAATGACAGTACTTTTCCCTGTATTGTTAAGCAGTCACTGAGAGTCAAGGGGTGGGATTGATATCAGCAAAACAGTCTGAAATTTAGGTCTTCATTCACCTGGAGCTTCATCTATATAGCTAATGTAGAGAAGCAGTCAACTCTGGAAGAGATGAAACCTCATTCTAAGACAGACATATGTTATCCTTAGATAGCTCTCATTGGTTCTCCACCCTGTTAATATTGGTCTTCTTTACTGAAAATGTCTTGTCAGATACACGCATATGATGACTGCAATGTCTTTTTTCACAGCAATATCTAGTTTGTCAGCTGAAGTTCATCCTGTGTTTGTCTAATGCACATGATTTGGCTCTTCTACCTTACAGCAACAGCTTTTTGCACTAGTCTATTTCCTCATGTTTCTAGTTCTTTAGGTCTCCTGATCAACTGGTTCTTCCTATATGTTCTTCCAATGCTCCTCTACGATAAGAATAACTGCCACCTCTATGTCATCAGCAGTTTAATCAACAATCTCCTGGTTTCTGTGCTAAAGTTATTAATGAAAATGCTAAATGTTAAATACTAGATAAAATCAGTCCCAAGATCAGACCTTCAGAATACTTAGTAGGAATCTTAATTGAAATCAATAGCTGTTTCTTTCAGCTCAACTAATAGTAACCTTTCCTCTATTCCTTTCTGCATTTTTGGCATTATTCTGTATCTATCCCATCTTCCTCTCACAACTAATGCCTTCCCATCATACTAGATGCTTTATTGTAGTCCTAATAAAAAAAATTAAATTCAGCAATGGTAACATATTATGTTAGTCTGGTACAGGCTAGACTACTTTCACTGAACTTATGGTTTGCTTTAACTCAAGAATCACAAAGGAATAGACAAAGACTATTAATGATAATAATAACAACATAGACCTTTATTTAGTCTTCAACCAAAATCCGAAGTCTGTCTTAGAGGCATAAATCAACCAGATATTTTGTCCAGAGTTTCCAGCTTACCTGTGAGTCAAGTGAACATCCAGAACTGGAAACCAGCAGTTTCATCATTCTCTTTCCTGTCTTCCTTTCATTTTAGAGATATTTACTTTTTAAACTTCCTGAGAAGCATCTTCAACAAAAATCTGGAGTGCTAATCCCCAGTATTTTCTCCCTGTAAAAATATTTATAGGAAGAAATCATTCTCCCTACACCAATGGTACACATAAGAACATTGCATCCAAGGGGGATGTAAAAAGCTTTAGCACATGAAAATAACTTACATTACATGCTACAGCATTACTGTAGAAACATTCACAGTGACCTCAAAAAATTTAGTCAAGCTTAGAACTGAAATTCTTAGATCTTTCTTCTGTCTTTTTCTTCTGTATTCTCTTCAATTTTTCATTTGCGAGTTTTCAATTCCCTTCCAAGTAGAGACAAGAGGACTGGACATTGTTGTTCAGTATTGCTAGTTTCTGAGGTTATTTTCATCCATTTTTTATCACAGACATGAAATTAGTCTCCCTATTCTTACTTACTGATCTAAGGATCAATTTGGCTCATTTACAAGAGTAACACAAAAGGAGCTGGTGTTGACTTGCTTCTCCACTAAGATCCCTAAACCTTTTTCACATTCGTTGCCTTTCTAGTGAAAAGTAGGCATCTTTGTGTGTCAATGAGATGTGTGACCTGTTTCTAATAAGGAGTATTTTTGTATATTTGATTGGACTGATAAGTTTTGCTTGAATGATTCTAACTTACAAATCAATTCAGACAACTCTTCCCATTTGTGTTCCTGTTCTTACTTCCTAGCCTGCCAGTCTTAACAGTAATGGTTTCATTTTCTCTCAGATCCTTAAGAAAATACTGAACAGCACCAACATTGGTAAGGATCTTTTTGGAACATCGTTACAATCACTCCAGTGTAGCAATGCCATGAAATTTCTCAATCAAATACTCAACCATTGACATTGTCTTGATTGATTACAGATAACTTTTTTACTAGTGCTAATTTAAACTATATTTTGCAATAATTTTTAACTACTTTGCAAAATTTTAGGTATATATATGTGACTACTCTTACTAGCCATGCTTAAAAGAATTATGAGGGATTTGTTTGATAACATTTTCCCTGCAAACATAGTGACAGTTGATACAATCCTACATTTTTTAATAATGACAATTAGTGATAGCTTTTCCATTATTTTCCAGGGAGTGATGCTGGTCTAATAACCGGTAACCTCTTAGTTTTTGATTACTGACAGAAAAGTTACCATCTTCCTATTTGTCATATGAGATGCTATCTAACACTGATACAATATGAGGGAATTTTCTGTAATACATGTACTATTTGTCATACAGTCAAAGCATGGTAGTGGAAATTAGGAGAGTTGGGCTCAGTTAAAACTGAGCCATGGTCTCTGTCTTAGCAAACACAGAGTCATACAATGCAGATGTCTAAATCTGAGTGAGTCACCTTAAGAGTCTCTTCATAGTTGATGGAGAGAAACATACTTCTAGAGCATCGTTCCTTTCCTTATAAATAAATGTATAAAATAGATTAAATGAGTCACACCTAAAAATTCTCATTTCCTCCCCTGAATGTGAAGAACTGCAATAACTCACTCATATACAGAAATGTAAAGCAAGGTGGAATAAATTGTAGCCTTAATATGTTTGCCCCCATCTGTGACACGAGCAACAGCATAGACACAATGACTGAATATTTCTGAGTCTTTATTCATTAATATTTATAAAGTACTTTAAGATCTTGGGATCAAAGCAGTAAAAAGAGGCAATCAGCAATACATGGCCAATCCACTCAAGTGTCAAAATCCCATTTTATAGAGCATCGTGTGTATAGGTAGCCCTTCCTTAAAAACCTTATGAATTAATTGAAGGCTAGTTGGACCATGGAGGCTAGGTGTTCCTGTTCTAGCACATGAGAATAGTGCAAGGAGCTTTCAGCACGGCATCTTGCTTCTCTTTGTCTTGTCATAATATCAGACACGTTATCTTCCACACACCCTACATATGCTGCAAGTTGTAAGACTTGCCTGCAGGCCACTTTGCACTGTCCTGCAAAGCTGACCAGTAGTAGGTAACCATTACAGTTACCAGTAGGTAACCATAGTGCAGTCCCTTCCATCTTCATGCACACCGAGCCCCTGGTGTGTGCTCCACTGCAATATAGTGTGACTCCTGGGTACTGCTGCTGTAACGACAGCCAATACATCAGCAAAGACTGACTTCTTTCAACTGGGTGAATCTGCCTGGTGGTATATTCTGAACCTGAATGCTCACTCCTTCTTAAAAGAAAAAAACAATCAACCCACAACCACCATCCCCACAGGGTACCCCAAACAGGTCCATTATCAGCCATACATTTACTAGCATTGTTTTTTTTAATCACTGAATACACTTGGAGAGCTAAAGGGTCACAGATTTCCCCATTCTGTATTTGGGAGGGCTCCTACCACTACATAATGACTGTGCAAAATGCTGTTTGCTTATTTTTCTGAAAGAATTGTACACGTGGCACATGGGTCCTTCCGATCACACTGCTGGAGGGGTAAAAGGGCTCTATAAATCCACACATCCAGCCAATATGCACAAGGGGTTTTTTAGGTTGGCTTCTTTTTTAATCTGAGCTAGTTTTACACACACACACGCACGCACGCACACACACATTTCCTAACACATTTTGTATAATTTAAGTTATTTTTGTGTTATATGCTCTTTCTGGTGTTCCCATGGATTCGTTAGGATGAATAATTTCTGTCAATAATGAACACAGGAACCCAGTACATGAATACTTGACGAGATGAATATATGCATAGGTTATACATATCAATTTGTGCTGAATGCATGAAACAAATGCATAAGAAACTGATTTAACTAGCATGAAACACAGATGAAATAGATGGCATATAAATGTAATTATATTACTTTCAGGCAAATAAGATGGCGTAGATAGGAGGGTGATGGGTATGTAGACTCTGTAATGAACATCAGGGCAGTGAAGAGGCCCTTTGCAAAGACAATGCATCATTTTATGTCTTTAAAAAAGCCACAGTCATAAAAAAAGCCAATAAGCAGGCACTGTTAATAGGTGGAAAAATAAATGTATTCTGTGAGTTAAAAAGCGAGAATGGGTATAAAAATGAATGCTTGTACATGGAAAGAAAGGTGATGAGAAATACAGGGAATTGCTAAGGACCTATTAGACAAGGTAGAATTTGTATTATCACCTTCAGTGGATTTTGAATCTGCTCCTAATGGATTGACTGACATGAAGCATCAGCATGACAGTGCTATTATTTATTTGTATGTCTGATCAGAATAATAACAGATATTCAAAATAATCATATTTTGAAAATTTCTAAACCTTTGCAAATCCCTTTATAATGACTTGACCGTATTTAAGCTTTTTTAAACGAATCTTAAAAACAGTGTTTTATGATGTTCAGACCATTTTGATACTAGGCAATAATACTGTATGATAAAGCTCACCATGCTGGAATGCCTCTAGGGACCTGGTCTCTAGAGATGTATGTGTGGAGGACCTAGTCTTCCAGCCGATTAGTTCTATTGTCTCCTCTCTTTTAGTGCTATAAAGCATCCCAAGTTCCCAATAAAACAATGTACAACTCCCTATCTGCTCCAACATATATCTTTCACTCACCAACATTTTACTCGCAACTCTTGTCAGGCACAATCCTAAACCTACTTTTCACGAACAGTTCTTCCTTGGTACCTCTTCAGCCTCACCCATCTTTTTAGGGTTTCCTCAAGACTTCCTTTAACAAACTCTTAATAAGAATAAAAGGTAAATCATTTTTATCTGTTCTGTGATTTTGCCCCTCCTTTTTTCTGCGGTGTTCCCTGTTCCCTGCGCTACTGGATGCCAAGGCACAGACCAAACAGCTTTCATTTGGACCTTGCTCCAGGGCTCATCACCATCAACCTCATTCCTCTCCCAGAGACTCCCCTGGCCTTTTCTCCTCATCTTGCTCTTTGTTTCTCCTTATATGAAATGCCATCTATTGGTCCCCAAAGACGGAGGAATGTGACCCCCATTGAGTATGTGATGTCCCACAAGGTTGCCTATAATGGGTCTGTGGTGTCCTGTGAACCCTTTCATCAGCAGAAAGCTTATGCTCCATGCTATACAGCATAAAAGTGAATGCTCTGAGTAGTCAAGAGTTAAAATTTACCTTGGGTGTTTCAATAAAATGCAATTTAATACGGCAAGGAACACATTTCATATCTAATGTTGACATTGAAGGATCTTGTATTGCTTTTTTACCAATAGAAATGACAGTGATTCATCAGCTTTTATTCCATTTTATATTGCTCTGGTGCTCTATCAGCCAGAGAAATGCTCTAATTTTTGGCAAAGTTTACCCACTGAGTTCTTTTCCTTGCTGCCTTTCAAATAAAAAATATTTCTTGTAGAAGGCACTCACATTTTTGTTATATTCCTGGTCTTCCCACCTTATAGCTTCCCTGTCCCCATGGAATCCACAGCTCAGTATTTCCTGTAACTTCTTTTTTTGAAAGGAACATATATAGACATGTGAATTCTTCCAGATTTCTTGACAATTTTTCATGTCTCTGCATCTTCTGTTTTATTCTTAGAGCTTCAGCAAGCATCCCTAACTTTATATGCTGTGCACTTTGAATTGCCCTAGACTCAGAGGATTTTCTGAGATCAAACAGCATCAATATTAATTACTAATAGAGTTTCCCTTTTAAAATAAACTTGGGTTTAGAATACTGAGACAGCATTTTAGCAATTAATGCATTGAATTTAGTTTTAGACATGATCCATATACTTCAAACATGGGGACAAGAAGTGTTCAGATTCAAGTTCTTGTATTGAAAGAGGTTCAACATTAGCAGCTGAACCAGTTTTAGATTTGAGGTTTGGACTGAAATTACATGGGGTGTAAATCGCACAGAGGCAGTTGTCATGAAACTTTTACTCTGTGAGTAAAGGGGGGTCTTAGTCACTTCTTTGTGCTGCATTCAAGCTAGAATATCAAAAAAGACTATCTAGAGAGAGGAAAAAAAATAAAGAGAGTTTAATATAATTCAAACCTAAACCAAAACAGGTTCCTTTCTATTAGGCTGTAGTCAGGGCGAGTTTAATTTTGCGAATTTGACTCCTCACACTCTCACATGTGCTTGTATTTGGAAAAGCTTGGGTTCACATTCACCCAAGCTGAAGAAGAAGCAGACTGTAATTATATTAAATGATATACCAAAGTGCTCCTTTTTCAAATTGGGACGTATATCCACATCAGACAGGAAACAGATGCAAGTAACAGGACAATTCAGAACAGCAGGAAATGTGAGAAGGGTATTGACAGTAAAAGACTCTGTCCTCCCACCTGACATGGTCTGAGTGGCAGGCCCTGGCAATAAGAAAGAACACACTAATAAAAATAGTGAAGCCACAGCTATCAACTCAAAATGGCTAAGAAGGTATGTACAAAACAATAAAATGAAATCTTACTTTTCTAAGGAGCATTCATTTTCTCAGAAGGCACAGCAATATTTCTGTGAGCCACAAGCCAACTGTACCAGCCAAGTGGCAAGATTTAAGCCATCTGGGTAAACCATTTCATAGCACCAAAGACTTTCATTTTGCTCTTTTTCTGTCCATTTCTCCTCCTCATTAACTTCTCCATCCCCAAACCAGCACCAACTCTGAGAAGATACTCAAAATTCTTCCACTCAGTGATTCTTCTAGTAGTCAAGCTGTAAACCCACTTTCAAAGTGGCATATAATTTCCTGAATATACGTTACTCTGCAAAAAAAAACAGTGTGGAAAGACAGAAAGAAAAAGGACAAAGTACAATCTATCTCCATGAGCTAGAAGAAGTGTTATTAGAGATGCTAAAGCAAGCAGTTTAAAGGCACAGTGAATGGATTGAGGCTAAGGAATACTTAAGGATTACACTGGAAAACAGCATGTGCGTGAGAATCTCAGAAAGGCACTCAATATGAAACAAAAAAAAAAAATATCTAGTCTCCCTTTTTATGTCTGAGACATCATAGAAGAAGTCATAAGCTTAGTGTGGATTCTTTATGTTTTGCCAAAGGTTTGGCTGGAAATAATTCTACTGCCATAAAAATTGTTTATGACAGTATTAAAGTATATAACTCTAAAAATGCTGTCTGTTCTACCCAAATAAAGGCAGCAGGGAGACCTGAAGCTCACCTTAAAATTGGGGTGGGGAAGAGACAAGAGCTCGGGGACAATCTCGCCACCGTATCACATCAGGACCATGGGCTGGTGTTGCCAAGAGGGAGTGGGTGGTTAGCCCTCTTTCAGAAACCAGCCTCAAGAGCTGCCTGGGAAAACGTGAAACAAATTTACTGACAACGTCTGATCTGCGCATATTTTGGTGCAGTGGGAGCAGCAATAGTTGTGGGCAACGTGTCTGCTGCTGCGCTGTAGTGTCTGCAGCTATCAGTGCTGGTAGTAAATGAGCATTCAGTAGGCTTTGCACAAACCATTTTCCCTTCAGTGTTCGTGTGTTTTATGGGCTCGAAAGTTAAGGAGGAAATAGAAATGTTTGTAGGGGGAAGTGTTTTTAATACATCATAGTAATTTTTTACTTGTGACTTTTGTGTTAACATAATTTGTAGCCCTTTCATGTTCTCCCCTGATTCTCTCTCCCCTGATTTTTCCTGGGCAAACTCTGAGATTTCCTGATAGAAGGAGACTTTAAACAGCCCACAAAGATCGACTGCTTTCATGCTTCCGAATTTTCTCAGGCAGTTAAGCTCGGGAGACTCGTGCAAGAGCATGGATCAAGTAACTTATTGACACACACGCAGACGAACACTGGGGAAGGCAGGACACAAGCCATCTGCCCTGACATGAAAGGGCAATATGACTTTACACCACAGGGCCATCACCCCACTTGAACTATGTGACAGCACTCTCTGAAACCAACCTGGGCAAGCCAGCTCCTCCGTGCCAAATGACTGCGCTGCCTCACATTCCGAGGCTAGCTTAGAAATAAAAACCCAGAAATACTGCACAAGCCTCTTTCAGGAACAGCCATTTTCTCAGTAAAGAGCAAAGCTGCTGCTCCTAACAGCCAGCCCTCCAGTGTCTGTGCTCCTTGACTATACCCATCTGTATCAGGATATATATACTGCTGTACTCCGTGTAAGCAAATAGTGCGGTAGAGTGAAAGCAGGAGAAACCTAGGGAAGACTGAGAATAGCATGAGAGGAAGTCAAGTCTGTGGTTACTTCTTGCAAGGAGGAAGGAAGGAAGGAAGGAAGGAAGGAAGGAAGGAAGGAAGGAGAAGAAATTGGCAAACTACAGTGATTCTCACACTTCGTCTGAGAAGATGTAACAGCAGTGGTCTGAGCTTCCCTGGTCTGGCAGGTCTCTATGTTGCCTTTGAGTGCCGTATACAGAACTAAAGAGNAAGGAAGGAAGGAAGGAAGGAAGGAGAAGAAATTGGCAAACTACAGTGATTCTCACACTTCGTCTGAGAAGATGTAACAGCAGTGGTCTGAGCTTCCCTGGTCTGGCAGGTCTCTATGTTGCCTTTGAGTGCCGTATACAGAACTAAAGAGGATCACGAAAGAAACAAGGTTTCATGTGGTCAAAGAGAAAATGGAAGAAAGCTGGGCAAATAATCACAGAGCCTAGCAAATTCCAGTACAGGGATGAGGGCTGGAACAGCAGCTAACTAGGAAGAGCTACAAAAATAGTAGGGAAAAGCTCTGCTTTCTACATGGAGGCGGCTCTGAAGTTGCAAAATTCCTTCACAAGCTGACCTCAAATACAAGGGCCTGAGCTCACCCTCTAGGTATTTTTGGCCACTAAGCATATTTCTACCAGTGTAAGGTTTTTGCTTGTTTGTTTCCATTCCAATGATACCACGTTTCTACCAACGGATGGAAGAAATCTAAGCAATTTCCAGCTAGAGGCTGGGTGTATGTAGAGTGTAATTGCTTGTTGGCACAAGCTGGTGCTGTAGCATGGATAGTTACAATCAACAGGCATATAACCCTTTTTTCAGCAATCTCAGCACAAATGGGATTTGAGGCAAGCTACAGAGATTAAGTCAGACAGCAAGATTCAGTGGTGCACTCTGGAATTACATGTTTTCCCCTCTCCAACTCTGACATTATGCAAGAATGTAAGAGAAGAGACGCCTGGCATAATAGAACCGGTGTTCCATGCAGTCTGGCCTTCTGTCTACAGAAACAGCAATCAGACATTTAACACATGAGCCTGGCCACTTCACAGCAGACCATTTCCCTCAAACTGCACCAGTTTCTGCAGTCATGGAATCATGGAATCACGGAATTTTCAGAGTTGGAAGGGACCTCTGGAGATCATCTAGTCCAACTCCCCTGCTGACGCAGGAATGCCCAGAGCACATTACTCTGGACTGTTGGATTAGAGATGTTAGAGGGCATTTCCCTGTCTAGTCCTTCTGGTATCTGTTTACAGACCTGCTGACCTGTCTTCTCCCTTTCTCAGCCTGCTGGTACTGCTTGCCTTCACCCCTGCTGTCGGAACCAGGCACAAGAGTTGCCTGTGTGCTCGGTAAAGGAGCACTTGCTTTTAAACCAGTCTGCCTCTTGCTTCATCAAGTTCAAGGACTCAGTCAATAACAGCTCTGCATTCAGCTTACCCAGCACCCTCCTGATGCTGTCACACTTACTATTCCTGTTCAAAATGAAGGGTCCCAAACCTTTGTAGTGTCCTTTCCGAAGCCAGTTACTTCATCCCCTGGATCCTTTTCATTGCTCCTGTCCTGTGTCACCTCCAACTCCATTAAGTCCTTCCTGAGACACAGAGCCAGGACCGCACACACAGCACTTGAGGCATGGTACATCCCTGCTTAATACGGCAGCAGAAAGTCTGTCTTGCTCTCAATGATGATACTTTGCTGATGCTTTGGCCTTTTGCATCTGCCACTGCACGTTGAGACAGTGTTTTCGAAAACCAGCCAGTGATGACTCCAAGGTCTCTTTCTCCCAGTTGCTGCTCAGTTACAGCTGGTATTTACAGCTCAGGTTTCAGCGTCATGTGAATGTAGTTTAGATTACTGTTCCCTAGATGCATTACCTTGAATTTGTTGATATTGAAGCTCACCTGCCCCCTTTTTTCCAACTCATTCCGTTTTGTGAGGTTTTCCTGGGGTTTCTTACAATCTGTGAATCTGTTGTCTACTCAAGACAGACTTGCAGGTTTTGCTGTGCATTGCCTTTCCCAGATTGTTGCTGGACACAGCCAGCACTGGCACAGGTTCTTAGTGGGCAGAACTGGAGGCAGAGTCACAGGGCTGTGGCTTCCAGACCCCTGCAGAGCCCTTTAGTATATCCTGGCCTGTGTGCCCCCTCAAGACTTTGGTGGCCACGTGGTCCCATGCCTGCTTCCTGCCATGGGTGCCTTCAGGGAACTCCTTGTCATACTCTTCCTGTTCCTTTCAGCCCTTCTCATTTTTTATTTACTTTCAACTCGCTGTGTGTATGGGCTTCCTTGTTCTCCTTTTTTGGGTCAGATTTCCATTTTTTAAAAATGCTTTTCCATATGATAGCCCACATAACTTTCCAGTTAAGGCTTGAAGGGATTTTCTGGACAGCTTTGTTTTGTTTCTGAATTGTGGCATACTTTTCACCTGGCTTCTAGCATTATATTTTTCAACAGCCTCCAGGCGGCTCCTAGGCTCCTTTTATTTTGGACAGCTGCTTTTACGAATTTTTTGCCTGTTTATTTGTTCATTTGTGACCAGTTACCTCATTTTTACACGGTTTCTTTTCTTGAAATTCAGTACTGTAGTCGCTATCACAGAGGCTCTTACTGAAGCAGGTGCTGTGCATCACTCCAGATTATATCCAAAATAGCCTCTTTTCTTGTGGTTTCTGAAGCTAGTTGTTCCAGGAAGCAGCCATCTATTGTCTCCAGAAAATTTATCTCCCAGCTCGTTTTTTAGTACTGATGTGTAAAAGCACTTGCAATTTTTATTCTGTTGCTTAATATTGCTCAGGCAAGTCAAATGGCTTTGTACGAGGTCTAATTTGCCTTCATTGTTTATCACAGTTTTGATTTTATTTCCCTCTCGGCCCTTTCAGAGATGCATTGGACATTAGCCACATCCAGCTTGTATGTTGCAGTACTCCAGATGCTCTCCCACACCTATGTGTTTTCTCCTGTTTCTAGTTTAGGAGAGATCATAGATAAGTACTGGTTTTCAGTGACATTCTGTGAAGTCTGCTCCCTTTGTGCCCAAGACGCCAGGTACCATACAGTCACAAGAAGTTTTCTGAGTGTCTAACAGTTGAACCTCCGCTGCCACCACCTGCTTCTTCCTCCACTGCCACAGGAATAGGGGCAGTGAAAGATGACACTGACATCAGGTGGAGTGAAGGCTCTCATCTATGAAACTAGATCCCTCCCCTGGGATGTAGTCCCAGGCATCCCAGCAGACTCCCGCTTGCCCCCGACACAGGGTTACCATCATATGAATGTCAGCCAAACACCTCCTGCCCTTTCCAGCCTTTCAAGAGCCAAACCCCATTTTCCTTTTTCTTCTTCCTTCTACTTTTCCTGACCAAAACTGCCCTGCTGATGTCCCCTTTCCCACTGGCAGCAACTTGATGTTCCTTTAAAAGCCACTGGCACTTATAGACTGTATATAGCACTGCCACCTGGTGAGTCTGGTACGGAAAATAATGCTCTCGCTCCACAAAACATTACATATACAGCTCACTGACCACAGTCAGGAAAGTTTGATTCAAATACAAAGAGATGGAAGAGCAGGGGATGGAACATTTTGTGCTGGGCTTTTGTGCTCTCCATTGGCTTTTCCATGGAGTTTAAACAAGCTAACCTGAGCGCTAATAATAGATATCACTTGCTCAGGCAACTGGCAGGTTTGACCTGTTGCACTTACTGTTTCTCACCACATTCTTGTAGCTGGAAGTGGTTCAAGCACAAGGAACTCAAGAACTGTTTTCAGAATAGAGACAAGAAGTAGAAGGTGCTCTTTCATTTTCCAGGGGGAGGGACGGGGGCAAGTAATACAAGATTTTGCATTTGTGACCATATTAGCTGGCAGGTGCCTACAAGGAGCATTTCCTCAGTGAATCCTCGCTATTGTTTTCACCAATTCCATGCCAAGATAATTCCAGTGACCTCAGGAACATTTTTCTTTAAAAAAAAAAAATAAAAATATGGTGATTGTAGAGCAGACTTAGTTTCTCTTTATCTGAGTTATTTATTATTTATTTTTCTTGAATTTACCAGAAGTATAGAAAATAACATCCAGAACTTACTAACAATTTGGAGTAGGAGTGTTTGAGCTTTTCATTGACTTTCCTGGCTATTTCTGTCTGCAAAATTTAGGCAGAGAACAGCTCAGGATTTCCATCCACTCTTCACATAGAGTAAGCAGTTTATTAAAATGAATTTAATGTCTGAGTTGCACGCAGTAAGCCCCTTATCTAAGATACTTGCATGTTCCTCTGTACTCTTTTGTCCTTCTTTGCACCATCCTGTCTATTCCCAGTATGTTAGACATGAAGTCCTAATTTAGTAATTGTTGAAAATAGATAGGAGCATGCCAGAAATTTTTTATCCATCACTTAACAGAATTCTGTAATATTTTATATGAGGGGTGTCCTTGTTCTCTGTCACCACATGATGAGTGAGAAATTAAAACATGAGGTTTTCCAAGCAGCATTAACTGCAATTCCTGCAAATCTGCATGCCATTGCCAGATGCATTGTCTGTGACTGTTTCTGAAATGTGCATGTAACAGAAAGTCATCCTTTATATGGAAGAAAAATCCCACAGTTTTATTAAAAAAAAAAAAAAAAAAATCCCCAGTGTAAACATTAGGAAATGACAAATACTCTTAGGACATATTTATGTATCCAAAACAATATCAATTATTAAAGTGAAAGGGGAAAAACACAAAATTTAACTAAAAATAATGCAGAGTGTTTAATAGATTTGTTTAAGAGTCATAAACAAATAACCCATGAATACTTTAAAAGAGTTAGTGTTGCAGGAAGCAGACACCCAGAAGATTTTATTAAAGATTCAAACATTTATGAAATGTGCTCTAGAGGTTAGAGCAGGGGCCCGACAGTCAAGAGAGCTGGTTTATTTCCCTGCTCCTCTGCACAGCTTTCCTGGAGTCACGGAACCACCATGCACATGCCTGTACTTCTACTACAGTGGGGATGGTTTTGCGCTGGTGGAGCTTTGTGTCTGAGCTGTGCTGAGGAACAGGTACCTGTCTCAGGCTGGGGAGAGGATAACTACTGATGTTGCCGTGGCAGTCTGTACAATGACAAAAGATTGCATTACAATGTGTTTCTGGGACACCTCTGAGTCCTCCTGACCCCATGTCCATTCTTATCACTTCGCTTAGGTCTTCCACAAGAGACAAGTGTAAGTTGCATTATACTTCTGCGAGCTGCTGAAGCCAGGGCATAGGCTTTGGCCCCTTTTGTCCCTCCAAGACAATGACCGGGGATATAACCATCCCTCAATTTATCCCAGAAACTCTAGTAAAAGTCTAGCAGAGCAAAAGCTGAAGGAGTTTACTAGAAGGAGGATTTGAGGTCTTTTTATGATAAACAAGGAATAAGAAATTGCAGACAAAAAAGCTAAGGTAAATTGTTATTTGTATAGAAGACCAATAGTATGAAGTCTTCATAATGCAAACTTTTAGCCATTTCCACAAACTATTCCCTCAAACGTTTCCCTCCTGGCCTTCTTCCAAAGGAGCCCACTTACATGACAGACCTCACAAAAAGCCCAGTCTTAGGTTCATGAGCTGCAGCTGGTGCACGACCAGGATCCCAGCCCCAGGGAGACTGAAATAAGGCAGAAAAAGGGAGAGGAAACCCACTGGCGCCAGGGGTTCAGAATAGCCAGTTGGTGCCCACAACAAATGGAAACAGGTCTGAGAAAGCTGCATCAGGCAGTTTCCACCTTGTCTTCTGCTTGCTGGGGCATCTGAAAAAAGCATGAACAAGCAGCCCATATTATGCTACTGGCAGCATTATGAGTGGGGAACAGGAGCGATGTCGTGATTCTCTTGTATTATGTGAAGAAAATACCCACAGATGAGTTTCCTGCAGCTCCCCTTCCAATCTGAATATGTACTTCAGGTAACCTTAAAACTGGTAAAGGAAAGATTTTATCTCTTTTTATAGATAAATTAATGTGTCACAATAAAAATAAAGACTATCTTGAAGGAGTAGTGAGGGGAACTAAAATCTTTAAGCCTTACTTTTAAGTCCAGGTGATGTTCACAAAACTTTGGCTAACCTTGAGGCATCTGAAGGGCTTTAGCATCCAAGCTCACGTCTACAAAATTCCAGAGGCACCAAAATTTCTGCTGTTGTATGCACCTAAAGGAGCCTGTATCTGCTCCAGCCCATTGATATGGATAACATAGTCCTGCTTTGGGTCTAGTTAGTGCTTCAGGTTATCAGGAATCGTTCATCCTGCCACTGCATGTCACCATCCTGGGGTGTGGAGGTAAAGGCTCTTAGACCACATCTAATCGTCCAAAGCAGAAAAGCCAGGCACTACTCACTGGCCTAAAAGAGGGGGACGAGGATCTGTAACATTACATAAAGAGATCTGAGTCCCCAGTTTCCAGCCCTCCCTGGGTCCACAATCACAAAATATTGAGGGAACTATATTCATGCGGTTATAAGTATCGGAGAAAGAGGACAGGTGTACTACCATGTCTTGCTCAGTATTTTGGTTTCTCTCAACAGTGCGTGGTCCTCCCAAGGTGTTATGCAGGGGAGCGTCAGCACTATGTATGAGTGGCACAAATTCCACAGGGTAAAGCATGGCCTGATGACACTGAGTGCTGCACCTATGCCTTCCCAGCCGCCTGTGCCCTGTGCGACGTGCTCGAGGCTGGACAGAGGGCTGCTGACAGGAGTGGAACACGGCCCTTCCGTACCATGGATCTAAGTAAAACATTGTCCTTCTCCTCTCTTAGCCCATTTGACCTGCCAGTTGGTCTTCACAGGCAGCAGAAAAGCTGTAAACACTGTGGAAGATGCTCTCAGATCTTTGAGTTCTTTACTGCCTTCATAGATCCCAACTTAATTTAATTTCCCTCCTTACAGGTAAATACGATTGAGGCAATTGATCCTGACAGATTGTAAATGTAGGGGACAATACCCAGCTTTTGATTTGTTAGGAGGTGTTGGAAGACCCCCAGCAGGGTGCTGTCTGAGCAGGTGAGCGTTCCCTGAACAGAGATAGCTGTAAAGCTGGATCAGATGGAGATTCCAGCTACAGCTGGATTTCTAATGCATGTCCTGGTTTGAACGACACAGGACCAATTTCTCTTCTAATGCCTGAGGACACTGTACTGTTAGAAGACTCTAGTGGCTGAATTTGTGAAAATATTTACTTTATAGCCAGCTATGGTGTGTGGGTTTCAAGGTCTCAGTGTTTGCAAGTGTGCCAGGTGCAGGGATAAGGAAGAACGAGACCCAGGTACGTGACCCAAGCTGGCCAACAGGAATATTTCATACGCTGCATCTCACATTCAATATAAATTAGAAAGTTTGCTGTGAAGTTCTCTCTCCCTTGATGGTGGCAATCCAGAGAACTTCTTGCCCTGGCGCTGGACCTCTGAGGCCTTCCCTTCCTCCCAAAGCTGTAGTGCTCGCAGTGTCTGACATTTGCTGTCCATTGCTGGGAGTGCACAGCTTCCTACTGACAGAATTGGCTGAGTATAATCCTTGTATATTTTGTATTGGCATTGGGATCAATATTGGTTCATTAGTTTTATTAATGTTAATTATCTAGTCTTATTCTATTAAATCTGTTCATATTTCAACCCTTGAGTTCCCTTGTTTTTTCCCGATTCCTCTTCCCAGGTGGGGACGGGTCATCAAGTGATAGAATAATTGTCTAAATGACAATAAATTGTTGTGGGTTTCTCAAACCATAACAATGCAACAGATTAATTTATTTTCTGGTGACATCTCTGAGCCATGGCACCCCAGCACTACATGCTCTTCAAAGAGATGTGAAGTAGCGGCCTTGAAGAGTTTACAGTTTAAACACGGGACCAGCACCGAGGGGTGAATCCACAAAGTTGTGGGATGGGGGAGTGGCCCTGCAAGGTAGCAATGGCACAGCAGCAAAACCCCTGGTCAGCAGCAGTCACAGCCTGTTTACTGCTTGGCCATTGCCTCCGCCTTGTACATGAATGAGTCTATGAAATGCAACCGCTTTTGTAATCAGGCAGGGACAGGGCGCAAGACTACTGCGGCTACTCCACAGGCAACCACTTGGCTGCATTAGGAAAGTGCTCATTAGGCCTCTTGTGAGTTGCACAGTCACCTGTAATTACTGGTAAAAAAAAGTCAGTTCCACAGCTCATCCTCTGTCCCCCTGGCCCTGCCTTTCTGTCTCTAAGTCTGGCCCCAGGGAGGAGATTTTAGTAAGTTTCTTTTGTTTCTTTAGAAAACATCTTAAGGGCGTACAAGAGGCATGCATTTTTACTTTCAGAAAAAGGCAAAAGAGAATACAAATATCCCTGTTTTCTTGTAATCCAGATTCTAAGTAGATTTAATGGCCCTGTTAGTGCTGAGCAAAATTAAGTCCTTATGAAACATGTTGCAAAGTACCTTTGTAGATCTCATTTTTCAATAAAAAAAGGGTTTAGGTCATGTTGAACAATCTGCTACTTATTAGCACTTTGCCTTCAATAGGTCACCTTTCATAGTATAATACTCTGTTTTCATTAAGCACTGAATCCAAAAAGGCTATATTTTTAGAACTCAAACAAAATATATAACTTATATTGTAAGCACAAAAATGAGGAAATACAAAACATTTATCTAGAAAACTCTTATCTTACACAAATCCATCAGATTCAATGCTTTTCTCTAAATGTTGTGATCATTACAGGAACAGCTTGTATTTTTAAAATGTGAAATGTTAGGTGTAACATTTGTTGTCCAGCCAGGAAAGGAAAAAGAAGAAAAAAAAAAAAAGAAAAAAGTTAAAATAAAAAGAATGCAATAAACAAAAATAAGCAGAAATTGCAGACTTTGACATGTTCAATATGGTCTACATCTCAGAATCATGCACACCTGAGAAGAAAGAATATAAGATAATGTAAAACCTAGTGTACTTATATTTTAATAGATAAAGATATGCTAGATACCAGTTATTCCAGGTTTTTTTATTTCTTTGTGAATCCATTTTGTTTCAGACTTGCCTGAGGAATATTTTTAAGTTTAAAAAAACTCCCCTCATCTTTTGTAGTAACAGTTACTTTGAGACATAAAAACCTGAGACTATGCTCACATTTCTTAAAGGCTATTCCAACATATGGATATGTAATTTATCACTGATCATTTACTTTTGAGTGCTTGTAATGGTCCAGCCTCTTCTTGGAGACACATTATATGGAGAAGAAGGAATGGGTAAGTAACCTCCTCCTGTTTCATCTTTTGCAAAAGTGAGATAATACTTCTAACCCTTCTACCTTAGAAAGTTCACTATTCCTTTAGGAGCACTAAATTATTTGCTTTGACCAAACAATCCTCCCATTTGATGAGTCATATGCAGGTGGTTGCATTTGCATGGGAGGCATTGATATACACTTTTTCACTGTTGACTAAAAGAAGTAACAGTAGATGGTGAGATCAATAGTATCTGCCAGAAGACAGGAAAGTTACAATTCTCTACAGCTCTGCCTTGTAAGTGGAACCTGGAAGCAGAAATCGGTACTACCTTCAGTCCTCTGTGCCATACACAGGGGCAAGGAATTTAAAGCACCAGCATTTTTTCCTTATTTAGTGGTGTACAAGGGCGTAAATTTTTTAATGCTGGGAAATGTCTTGGAAACAGAACCAGTGTCTCTTCCCTGTTAGCCACTAATAATGAGAAAAAAGACACACCCCCACTATATTTGTTTTCTGCTTCAACTTATCTTTAACTTTTCTGAGTAGGGTGCATGGAAAGTACTGTCATCCTGAATACCCTAGCGGCTGCTGTAGGTCTCTGCCATGGGAAACCCTCAGAGGTACCTAAATCTGGCTAGCAGTCTTGAAGACCTGTGATCCTCCTTTCCAAAAGAGCAAATAGGGGGAGACATCCTCAGCTGTCTGCATTCTAGGAGAGGATTACAGGCGCCGAAGTCAAAGGACATTCCTAAACTGCAGTGAGGGAAGAGATTTCAATGACAGCCTTCAGCAGTGCCTTGTGATCAGGGTAGCCTGAAGAAGTTGACTACAGGCAGGTCCTCCTTCAGACCACTGATGGTTTTGATCTGAGACCTGCTCCCCCCGTCATCCTCAGAGCCCCTCCTGCACCTGCTCCTGTGTGAGTCTGTCTTTTTGAATCTGTGTGTGAAGTAGACATTACTTCAGATTAAACTAATCCCAATGTCACACGAAAAGGCATCAGTACTTCCCTCCCTCTGCTGGAAACATATCTCTTTCTGCACCCTGGCAGTATGTTTGTCTCTCTCATGCCAGTGTCTCTCACATCCCACTCCTTCTGTGATTCAACAATGAATAAACCACATAAAAACTCATTATATGACCTGGGATTGAAAATAAGCAATTTAAGGGTTGGTAGCTCACTCAGAGATCAGTTTTAGAGCTCAGACTGGAACTAAGTCGTGCACTTCGCACTGTCCCTTCCTCTTCCCTCTCCATCTTCTGAATGACAGCTTTCTGTTGCTTGCCTTGTTTTGCTAACCATTTACATGTGCCCTATCAAATGAGTTATGAAAGTTCAGATTAACCACAGCTATGGAATTTCTCTTGTGAAGCCAGTACTCTTTGAAAAGGGAGATAAATGGTCA
This sequence comes from Burhinus bistriatus, assembly GCA_013397275.1. NCBI lineage: Eukaryota > Metazoa > Chordata > Aves > Charadriiformes > Burhinidae > Burhinus > Burhinus bistriatus. The sequence continues at coordinate 45,610 of VYXH01008570.1, forward strand.
ATTTGAAGTCATCTACCATTCTTAATTTTATCCCATTTTTTATTTACCTCACTGGCTTACTTGTTGTTCTGTTTAAAACGCATTAATGCAACTCCTCCATTAAGGGTCAGCAGTTCATTGATTAAAGTTTAGTTCATTTTTTGGAAAAATAGAACAGGAATTGAAGGTAATTTCCAATGTTAAATCCTCTATTTAAATCAACATAATTTTCAAAGACAGTATTGATATAGTAAAATAGGTAATGTTTACACTTGAACAGCATGCAGAATGTACAAATTTGAGCACTATTAATGTCTGAGTGACAACCAGGTAGCTGATTTACATGAGAGACTTCTTTGTGGAGAAGCAGAATTTTAATTCTGTGTTTCCATTCTCAGCACATTGGAAATGATTTCTCACCATGCTGTGGATTTTAACTGGTGTATACATCCTTGCAAGTGATAATCATACACATTTGGGAAATTACTCCCATAAATGTTATTCCATCTGAGAATCCTATGTTTTAAGTATCATGTTCAGCACATATTGGAAAGAAGCTTGCGGTTCATATATGGAAACACCATTTGTATTTAATCACACAGTTGGGAGTAGTTATAGTAACTAAGTAGATGCAGGCAGTTTAAAATGCACAGATTGTTACTGCAACCTAGCTTGCCACGGGCACTTTTTCCCTTTGATAGCTCAAGTGCCGAATAAATAAAGTACAATCAATGCTCAGAACTGGTCGAAAAAGCTGTGCCATGTAGGTTATGCTGTCAGTCCCATTAAATAAGGCCGCACAGCTTAGCTATGACAGTGTGAAAACAAAGGGCACACGAGCATCCTTCTTACTGCTTTTTTTTACATCCTCTCTGGCATCTGGAGGGCACAGCAGCAATTTCGCCAGGCCTAACTGGGCTCCCCTTCGTGCCTGGGGGTTTTTTTTACAGCAGATGGAAGCTGGGCTAGGACATTCACCATGTCTCCAAGCATCTGTGTGATGCCAGCTGCACGCACAGGGTCAGAGGTGTGACAGGGTGGCTCCTGCATCAGGTCTCACCAGGCAGTTTCTGTTCAGCACCTTTCTGTTCAAGCAGTGTTTAAGCCGGTGTTTGATGAATATTGGAAAATAAACATGTGCTTTTCCAGTAATCATTCAGGGACTGAATTTAAAGAACCAATGAAATTAATCTAGATCCTGAAAAGATTTTCATAAATGTGTCAATCTACAGACACGGACACAACAATGGTCAAAATACAAATGTATAGACCTTTTTGTCTTATTCGATTTACATAAAAATTTTCAGCTTAAGGATGTCGGGGAATAAAATCTTAATACCCTTTCCCATTAAAAATTACGAAAATATATGCAGTTGTATATATGTATGGTGTGTATGCTCTGATACGTGTATATAACACTCACATGCAAGAAAGCCCTACAGAGGAGGAAGCAAATGATTCTGTGTTTGTCTGAATATAATCCAATTTGTTTGAAGGCACTTAAATACTGCAGAAATGGTCCTTAGAGAAAAGCTGAAGCTAGACAAATAGATCTATACCTGTACAGTATCATGCCTCGTTTTTAAAGATTTACTTATGCAAGTTTCCTGTAAAACATTAAAACACATGTACGCCCATATACTGTGGCAGAATTGTTGATACAAATTTTGCTGCCTCCTACATTAGCGTTACACATGATGTTTGCTTTTCCTTCCCTCCTTTTCCAAGGTATAAATGAACTGCTTATGTGGAGTTCAGTAACATAACTGTACAAAATTAGTTACAAAGAGAAGTGTCAGAGTTGATATTCCTGACACAGCCTTTTTAACTCTTGTTATGTCTTAGGCTTGCATATCGGAGATGGAATAATGCAGCAGTCCAAGATCCCAGGAGGCTCCTGCTACCATTGTCTTTTAGGTTTTTAGCCTGTGGCCTTGATTGAAAGGAGAGCTTCAATTGGGAGTACTCATTCCTTATTATTAAAAAATGGGCATTCTGGCAAGCCTTTGTGAGGGGAAAAAAAAGAAAAAAAGAAAAACAAAAAAAAAAGGGAGGAGTTTAAAATATTTGCTCTCTGTTCTTGTGTAAAATCTTCTTAGATGGAGTTTGGCAATTGATGTTGAAGTAGAGTTAGACAGCCTTTGAAACACTTACCTAGTTCACTAGCATTATGGAGGATCTAGTTCGCTGCAGTTTAGATTCATAGACAGCATTTTGCTTTTCTGTGATCAAAATGCCTGTGCAGTTTGAAGGGCTTATGATCAGAGCTGAATCCACACAGAGCCTAACCTGAGAACAGCCAAGAAAAGCATACATTTAAAGGGCTTTGATGCTCCATCACATAGCTATTCAGTGGCTATAATGGAAGAGGAGTACATGACAGACTTTGCTCATGCCTGTCATTCATAAATCTCAGTTACATATACCAAGTGGTCCAGATTTCACAGTGAAATTGTGTCGGTACCTTGCTCAGCTGCAGGATGAACTCTCACTGCTTTAATCGCATATATTACTTTTCTTTACTCATACTACTGAGGAGCATATATGCTGAAATTAGACTATTTTATTTTCAAGATCTCTTTAGTATATTTATATATTTTAGCAGATGCTGTAACTTACCAGATCACAGGAAGCAAGCTTATTGATGTGTTTCATACCTCTGGTTAAAGAATAAATATGTGCAAGCACTTAAAGTTGAGAAGTAAGCAGAAAAATGGCAGATTTCAAATATTAATATTACATTCAGGATCATTTTTTCCTTACTTGTTCAGTCAGAATGAAGTCCTTTTTAAAGCAGTTTGGCAAAGGATTAGGACTTGTAAAATATGTCTCGTTGAGACAGTAAGTGGATTAGCCAGAAGCTGCGATATTTTTACCATTTTTTTCAGCAGAGCCAAGATTTTGGCTCATGGTTTAATTTTGCAATATTTCATCAAGCAAAATTCATGAGTATCAACTATATACAGAAGTGTTCCCACACAGACCGTCAGTAAGGTTGTGAGCCACAGTAAATAATATAGAGAAAAGGGCAAACTTTTTTTACAGGGAACATAGTATTCAGATGAGTGGTCATTGCCAAATGTCACTGTGTAATGACTTTCTCACCATCTTCAAGTGTATTTCTGGTAACACAGCTCTCTCTTTTGCAGCATACTATCCTTTCTTAATCCAAAAGCACGTATTGCTCCTATATTGTTCTATCTATTTCTTTCCCCGAGATGAACATTACCAACCTCATCAGCTCTTCCTTGATTCTCATTTCTGCAGTTGGTTTATCCATTGTTGAGTTGTTTCATTCTGGTGACCATGTGTTTTTTAAATTTTTTTATTTTTAATCCTTAATAAGAATCTTTTATCTTTAGTAAGAATACATACTTCAGCCTTGCATGTTTCCCTCCTCATTTCCTCCCATTTATCTGGTCTACTATTCTTATCAAAGCAATTAACAAACATGCATTTATTTTTATTGTTTCAATAAAAAATGAACACTTACATTATTCTAGCAGAGGAAAAATCCTGTCAAGTAAAGGCCTATTCAATTGTTTAATCAAATAATTCTTTCTGAAAAGCAAAACAAAACCTCCAGATGCTCGGTAGCTATAATAATCATTAGGGATGTACAAGCCATGTCTGTACATTTCCCTGAGAATGCAAATACTCATCCTTGTTAAAGAAGTCCCATAGCTTTCTCTTGGTATCAAAAAACCTTGTGCATCCAAATAGACATACTGTAAGCCTCTGGAAAGCACTCCAGGTGAGAGGACTCTCGAAGCCTTCAGCAAGCAGGAGTCGGGAGTGGTCGCATCCTTCGCTTGTGCTCTCCCCTCCCTCCATGCCCTGTGTGATTCCCTGGGTGCCAGTGCCTGACCACAGCCCTCCTCCCCAACACTCCTCTGCAAGGCCGTTCAGGGGCTGCCTCTCTTATCCAATGTGATAGTTTTAGCAGGCCTGCTAGTCTTATCCTTGGAAGATATCTGCTACTTCTCCTGCTCCCTGGACGCAACACACAAAGAAACTTTGGGGGGGAAAAAAAAAAAAAAAGAATATTTGCAGAGTAGCACAAGCAGAAGTGGTCATTGGAGTCAAGATTTCACCATGCTCTGTTCTTGTGCAACAATGCGAGAGGGCGTGATCCATGGCACGGTGGCAAGGGATGCCAACAAGACTAACAGAACCTTAGTAACCTATGTTAGATCCTGAAATTTGACGTACTTCCTGGAGAGTAATTTCCCTCGAAAAGTTTTCCTTTGTCTCTTGGCAAAGAGCCTCCGCCAGCCAGCCCCAGGCCAGCTTCCACCCGCTGCCCCGGACATGGAGCCTAGCTGAGCGTGAGCGCTTGTGGGGCAGAGTGCAGAGAACCCCCTGTGTCAAACAGCAAACCCCAGAGGGAGCTCAGTGAGCTCTCAGCAGCACAACAGCCTCCTATAAAAATGTCTGAGGCTTATGGGCCATCCCTTTTCACCAACACAGATCTGTGGCTGAACTTTGGGTTTCCACCTATACTGGCTAGAAGGTTTCAGTCTGGTTGACGTATTCATCTAACCCACATCCATCCATCTGAGTAATCCTTTAGGCTCTGCCAGTGCAGTGGGTAAATAAGCTTGCTAAGCTCCTACTTTTACTGAGATATGAGCAGTGCTAATTGCCTGCTCTTTGCCAGACTGAGCAATATGTTTTCCAGATTCCCTAAAAAGAGAGTGACTTGTTGGCTCAAAACTTTTCATCTTCCTTCATCACTTCTACTATTTATTATCCTCTAATTCTCCAGTAATACCTTAGGTCTAAATTAGGTCAGTGACTCAGTAATTGGCAGTGTTCTCTGTAATACTGCCACTGAAATGGTATGGGGACTGGATTTCTCAATCACTTTTATATGATCCACACTATACAGAAGTCAGGTGAGGAATTTTTCCTCTTGCAGACTAACTCCAGGTTCCAGTCTTTATTGAAGCCTGCCGAGAGTTCTCCCCTTGACCTCAGTGATTGCTGGCTCTAGATCCAAGATCGATTGTCACATGGGGTTTTTTTCAGTTCTTACAAGAGCGCTGGGATTTACAGCCAGAAATCTGTCCATAATTGTGTTTTCAATCTAATTATATTGAGTCATCTGCCTATCTATTATTTGGTAGATAATATTTTAAATCTTCCCTGTAAAATTTCTCCACTCCACTTTAGCTACAGCTGTGCTAACTCTATGGAACAGAGCTATCAACGTCCTCCATGATATAATTCTTGCATGCCTCGCACAGCAGACATTTCCAAATGGCTTGTGAGTTTTCTGAAAGCAAAACATTCATACAAATGCTACCATTTGTAATCTGCTTCGATCTCCAGCATCACATGGGTGTTCTTAAGAGCCCATTGTTGATCTACAGGAAAATCATTGCTGGATTTGACCTGTTCACATTGTCACTAGACCTAAAATGAGAAAATCAAAGTACTGTAATACAATAAAGTCACTCATGATTTGAGTTGCATCTCTGCCTCACAGGGAAACACGGAAGAGTTGAGATGGTGTCAGGGATAGTCCATGTCTGTTACACAATATACGAAAGCAAAATGAGGAGGAAGGAAATGTTCCCACCTGAAGGGACTTTACAGTGTAAAGCAGCAGTGAAAATACAAATGCTGCTGAATTAAAAAGGAATAAAAAGAAATGGGAAATGTCATGGATCAATTTGTTGGTGGTTGAGGAGATTGTGAGTAGACATATACTCAGGGAAACTATTAAGATTATGATTCAGTGTAAGTGTGGAGGTAAATCAATTCTCACCCTCCCTCCCCCCAGAAATAAAAGTTTATTTTCAGTACAATCCAAGGAAAAACTTTCTCTGTAAAATATGGTCAGGCAAATCATTAAAGGAAGGTTTTTCAAAAAAAATTTCAGCACTGAATGAAGGGTGCTGAGACACTATGGGATCCAACAGGGTCAGCCAGCTGCAAAAATGCAGAACTATAGAGGGATCTTTGCCATTTATCTAAGCATCACTTCCTTGTCCCATAGCTTCCAATACCTCCCCTGTCTCCCAGAAGCACCATACATGATGCTGCTGCTCATCTGCTATATGCTGCAGCTGCAGAATAATGAAATGATGCCAAAGAAAGTACACAGGTGAGTGAAACGCTTCCACAATAATTTAGGTTGGTAGCCTCATATAGGAAATATTAATCTTGAAATGCTCTTAAAACAAAGGAGACTCCTAGTAGACAGTTTGTCAGTAGGTCTGTCACCCCAGCAGGCATCACCACTGAACACTGCGGGCTGCCCCTTACCAGCTGTCATTTCCTCTCAAGTAGCATTTTGGTGCTACTGCTGTCCCCAGAAGAAGGAAAGGAGAGTAACAGGCGGTCCAAAGTAGGCACTTGCTGGTGACCTTGCCCCTTAAGGGTAGGCACAAAGAACTGGAAAGGTGAGCAATTAAACACCAATGAAAGGGAACACTTTTCTATACATTATTTAATCAGGCTCTGTAATTCTCTACCATAGCTGTTCTTTGTAATTATTTTAAAAAAGTGACTATATGTGCATAATCTTAACAAGAACATTTGGTTATGACCATTAGTAACAACAGTTTTGGATGAGAACCTTGAAGACCCTAGTACTGGCCTTTGGCAGAGACAGGGAGAACCTCAGGATCAATCTGTTCATGTGATTCCTGACACACCTAGCCACTCTGTAGAGCAGCTGTCATCGTTTCAGATTGCTTTAAAACTCAGGGAACAGTCAAACAAATGCCTCAAGATTGTCATCGCCAGAAGGACATTAAACAGATGGGATTTGTTTCCCTCAGAACATCTATTATTTCAAAATAAAAATGTTAAGGTTTTGGTGAGATTGATTTGCCTTTGATGCGTTGTCCCCTACTGTGGAAAGTTGTTTAAGAAGGTCAATAAGTAGAAATACAACATGGATCAGCTGAAAGATTTCAACGATGATGTGGCATACGTTTAGGATGTTTTTTCTATCAGTGGCAGACAAGAACAAGAAGTTATTTTGTTTCTCAGTTTTGCTGAAACTTGCATAACTGTAATGGGAAATTTACTACAGGCCTGCCTGCCGTCTACTGAAAAGAAGAAACTCCCATTGTCTCTGTGAAGCTGGCTGTATCATTTTGCCAGAGGAAAGTATAACACTGGATGGGTGTGTGCAGTAGATACAATAAGTGACTGGTGCTGCTTTATCGTATTTTTTTTTCAAATAAGGCAGTTGCTCAGTTCCTTTGGAAATCATACAGAGGATTATCTGGATTTTAAATCAATATCAATAAGTCTGGGGCAATTTGCTTGGAACATCTAATTACTTTTCCCCTCCCACTAGATTTTCAGGCCAGCTGGTTACCTCAGGGCTTCAAATACCTTGGGATCCATCTTTCTCTCAGAATTGTTCTCAATTAACTTTGCATGCCTGCTTTAAGATCTTGGAGTTGGCAGTCCTAGGTGGCAAAATCTTCTATTAATTTATGGGCAGAGCCATTCTAATAATACAACATATGCTTTTTCTATGTATTGCATTTGTTCACATCCTGACAGTATTGCTTTTAAGATGTTATGGGAAGGAACTGAGAAAGATACATTACATTTTTTTCTGGTGAGGAAAAAACAATTAAAAAATAATAATAAAAAAACCAACACCAAAAAACCTTGGATCAATTTGTTAAGACTACAATATCCAAAATTAGTATAGGAATTCATCTAAATATCTGTAAGAAGTTCTGCAAATACTGTACATAAAAGACATTGTCTCTATCATGATGGAATTTAAATAATTGGCAGAGCCTCATTTGATCATGCAGCCCTCGTTTCTTCTAATGGTATTCATCCTCTTGTAATTCGGGGTAACCAATGGCAGAAAGTCATCAGCAGGATTGCAGCAAGATGTCTGCTTTCCCTTTCTACCACTTACAGCAGCTCCTTGGGATGAACTCTGCCAGAACTCAGAATAGTCTCCCATAGGATGTGTGGGGAAGCCTCACCGTCATTGAAAGATCTCTCTGTACCAGATAAAGTACAAGGAAAACCACAGGGATATCCTTTGTTGGCAAGGAAAGGGACTAGCTAATATGTATCCAAACAATATTTAGATCTGGGAAAAGGTACAAGTGAAGGAATGATGGAGATCTGAAAAATTCTGAAAGGAAAGTCAATTTGGAGCAGCTGTTCACTGTCTCCTCCAATACGTGAAGTAAGGGGCACCAACATGATGCCGAGCAGTTCAAAAGAAACAAAAGGGTAGTTTGCTAAATGTGTAGTTTGTTGCCCCAGGTAGTGTGGAAAACAGTGTGAAAGCATACATGAGTTCCCAATAACTGCAGAAGAAAAAAATTTGTGAAAGGCTTTGCATAAAAATACCGCTTCTTGCTCAGGAAGATCTCGAGCTTTAGTCAGCTGTTTTCTGGAAGTCTTTACTGGGGAGGAAGTATCATTACATACGTTCTGATTTTCATTATCTTCCCCAGATAGCGATATCGTTCACTGCCAGAGACAGGATATATAACTAGATGGTCTGACCTAGTCCAGACATTCTTATATATTTTATGTGAAATATTGTAACTGACTGTGAATTGAAATATGTTCCCTGAAATACGCTATCTTTTTCTTTTAAACTCAAGGGTTTGAATGAGTCTCATCACTATAGGCAAGGAACTTTTTTGTCTGCAGGAGCTCCAGGATGCTCAATTATGTTTCTATGAGCCTAAGGGAGAGCCTAGTGAATGATTCCACCAGGATTTCCTCACATGCTGTGTAGCATGGGGGTTGGGGTGGGCAGGAGACAACGAGAAAAGCCAGAGTTCAAGGCCAGAAAGAATCAGCCAAGCACCTAGACTGCTGCACAGATAAACATGAGTTAAATACAGTAATTCAAATAAAAAAGCTGCTTTTTAGGCAGCAAAAGACGCACTATTCATCATTTCTTTGGCTTGTTCCAGTGGTTAATCACACTTACTGTTAAAAAAGCATGCCATAATACTTTTGCCTTCAAAATCCAGCTAGTGGTTGTTGTAAGACTGGTATTTGTAAGACCATTGAGCCTGATAGGAGCTCTTTTTTTTTTTTTCTTATAGAGGTTCTTATACTTTGTAATCAAATTATCTCTGTCTTATTTTTGAAAAACTCTCCTTCTTGCTCTTTGCTTCTTACTGTGAACATTTTATGCAGTCTTTAAACATTTTTCTGACTCTTACATAGAGTTTTGATTCTTTGTGAAATTTAGAGGGTGTTACTTGCTTGATACTGACCCCTTCCTTGTTGCTATGTCAAAGTCAACCCTGTAGACTAGCTGGGAGTGTCCATTGCCATACCAGTAGTTTATAAATGCCATCTCAAAGATGACCCATTAAGCAAATGCCAACAGCAGAATCCACCGTGGTACTGATGTGCATAAGAGCTGGCTATGGGAAAGCTGCAATGTAGATGAACTTAGATGCCTAAATGACTATTTTAGACTTCTAGAGTGCAGATTCATTTTAGGACCCCAGTGAGTACATCCACCTGAAAGACGGACCTAAGTTTTATGGAAAATTGTGAGTGCTTCTGAAGATTTCTAGAGGGTGATCCTGATAAAGTGTATACACTAGCTGAACTCGGATCTCTCTCTTATGACCTTTACAAGCACTTATGTTGCTCTGCTGACATGACGGGAAGCCTTAGAAGAACTTTTTTTGAACAAGCACTCAAAATGAATGAAGCAATTAGGTGCCTTATAATACCACTTGGTGTTACATGTGACCCATCTGTTGACATACACACAACATGATAACTTTTTAATGTCTGAAGGCAGATGTGTTTACCCCAGCTCATAAGTATTCTGATGTAGTTTAATTTATCAACAAGAGGATAGTACAGTGATACTGCTGGGACTTGAAGAGGAACAACCACCCAGCTGTCTTGGTATCTGAGTGGAAGGACCTTAATAGTAAGCATAACTTCTCACTAGGCTCACTGGAACCTGAGGAGGAACAAGGGGAACATCGCTGCCTGGGAGAGTGGTGGGGGAAAGGCGTGCTGTCCCTGTGTGTTAGTGGTGAAGCAAAAGTCATCTCACAATCCATTGTTCAACATTTATTAAAGCAGCACCAGTGAAGGAGGCAAGGACTGAATTCTGAGGCTCTGGGTTAGATTTCCACTTCTCTTGCAATTATTGGTAGCTATTGACAGTGAGTCAAGCAGCAAGCTCAACGCCTTGGTGGTACCTGTAGAGTTTGTGGATTTCTTAGGAAATAAATTGTTGGGTAAAGCCCAGTGGGAAATATGGACAATTCACATGCAGTCTAGTTTATTTTCACTCAAGCAAGAATATTTCTTAAAAAGAAAAAAAAAAAAAAAGTAGTTCTGCTACAGCAGCCTGTACAATTTCTACCATTTTAAGTGTCAGTTTTGAGGATTACGCTGAATGCTGCAAGGGAGCTAAGTAGTGAAAAAGCTAGCTGTCTCTTCCTACAGGAGGAGGAAAAGATGATTCTGGCAAATGGGGCATGCTGGGAATATGGAAGTTGTCAAGAAATTCTTGTTTTGAGGTTACCAACACTTTTACCCACAGCTTCAGTCCTCGCCAGCTCTAGCCCTCTTTCAACATACCAGTCGATTCCTAATTGCACATTGGGATACAACATGCACTTTTGACTCCAGAGTCTAATTTAATGAAAAGCTTTGCCATCTTTATGGCTAGAGAATGTCACAGGTGCTCTTTGCATAGACACTGTTTTTTCAACTGATTTACTAACATCATTTTGCTATTCATACCTAGGGGATTTAGGAAAAACACAGTTCCTGACACAGTTACCATGAAGGCCTAATGTGCATAAATGCCAGGTTGTCAGTCTCATCAGGTCTAAGCAACCGAAATAGAAGGTGCTTTTTAATGCTACCCCAGAGTCAATTAAAATACAGTAATGCTGACATCTGCAGAATACAGAATGATCAAAGTAAAGAATGCCCATACAGCTTCTGACATAAAAACAGTGTGTTTGGCGGCAGAGTGACACAGTGTAACAGGTCAGGTAATTATGAGAAAATCTATGATGTATCTGTTGCAATTGCTTAGCTTCTTTCCATTATCAGAGCCATCAAACAGAACAGCGCTCTCACTTCTCCTGATGGATCGTAAAGCTAGTGACACCCTCGCTCTCCTGATACAGATGGCATCTCAGGAGCAGCTGAATTAATTTGACAGTAAATAGGTGATAGCAATTGCTGTCTTCTCTTTTTTTTATTATTTTTATTATTTTATTAATTGCACCAGGACAGCTTTTAGCACTTCTGGGAATAGCTCAGAAAACCTATGCCATGATTAGCAGTGTACTCTCCCCGCCTGTAAACCCCTTCCAATGCTTTTGCTGCTGTTTTATTTACAAGATAATTGCTCAATGGCAACAAAATTTTATTCTCCCCCATCTCCCCACTCTAACTCTCAGTCTGAACTATATGCATTAATTATGATGATTAAGGAATTCTCTCATTTTTTTGCCTTGATGTGTTTATTAAATTAATGAAGGAATCTGACACACGGGCTGGTGTGCTTAGGGTACAGTTATGCTGAAGTCATGGGTATATTTTAGATGGCTGCATATTTTCTGCCTCAGTAACATTATAATTGGCTTAATGGATTTTCAGTTATGTGCATTGGCTTTCTCCCCTCTCCAAAGCAGACTAATTACAGCTTTTTACATTAAATTCTAATAGATTTCAATTTATCTCCTCTAAATTATCACAATAATTACAGTAATAAATTAGGCATGTAGCTGTCATTAATCTAAACAATTTGAATTGTGTATCATAGCAGCACAGACTGTTTCCTAAATGTGTATTCAAATATATTCCTAACTGTATAACCATTGTGTGGGAGGGTCTCATTTCCAACAAGCTGCAAAACCCAGAAGGCAGAATGGAAGAAGAGGGAGAATGAGAAGGGGGTGGGGGGCATGGAAAAGGTATGAGAGAATGGAGTAAAAGTCAAACCAGACGAAATTTGAGGGACCACTGCATACAATTAACAATGGCTGAAGAATTGTCTTGGACAGGAACATACCTGAAGCATCCTGGCAGACCTCAGACTCCATCACTAATCCATGACTGTTTTTTTCCCTCTTATATAAAAATGTGTTGCAAATGTTTCTTTACTCAAGCACACCTACTTGAAACTGCAGCTGGCCGAAACATGGAATTTCACCTTTCATAGGAAATTTTGGCAGGGGCAACTTTGGTTTTGTTTCTCATTTAGCACAATTTCCAATTATTCAGAACACATCACAAAATGGAAATTCTGAAAAAATTCATGGAGGAAACTCATGTGACCATTGCTTTTTAAATTAAGAGCATTCCTCACTTTTACCTTTCCCTCCACCGAGAGCTATTGAGAGAAGTATTGACTTGACCCTAGTCAGCTTCATAACTGCTCTTCAGCAGAAAGCTGCAAGGCACTGTCATGCTCATGCCACTTCCCTCCGCAGCTGCCAGGCTTGTAGGATTTAGGCCTGGGACAATTCCCTTTGCATGCTTCTGTTTCCTCCCTTCCTCCCTAGGCACCTGGAATTCCAAAACATCTGGCTCCCTGTGTGCCTGAAATCAAGGGCAGCTGGACCCTTCATGCTGCAGCGTAGTCACAACCAAGTCTGCCTCAATAGAAGTTCAGGCAGGACTGCAGCAAACTAAGACCAACAGACAAATCACTCCTCTGCTGTGATGTGTGTTGGCTTCTAGACTCTTTCAGGCATAGTAGTGCTGTTCTCTCCTCTAGAGGTTGAAGCTAGGTTGGCTATGCCTACATTAATGCCCAGCCATGCTGATGTGCTACGAAACGGCCACTGTGCAGCAGGACTAGGGTCTCCTGGGGAGACAGATAGCCTGACACTTTGAAAATGTGGAATTCATGTTCAGAAAGCCAGCAGCCCCTTCACAACCATAGATCCATGAGGATGGGTGGGAGCACAAGAGTTTGCTGCCCTGGCAAATGTGTTGACACAAACGTACGTACACCTGTGGGAACATGTGGACACCTTGCACTGTTACCAGAAGGGACCTCCAGGCTCTTCCTCAAATGCAAAGCACTGCTGGCTCAGTGAAGTGCCATTTTCTTAGGGCACATGCTCTGCCTGGATAGTTTCCAATTAGCTCCGTTGATAATACATTTTAGTAACATACAATACTGGGGTACTTTTACCCTGCAAAGGGGAGAAAGATTTAAATCTGTGTCATAGCCAGCAATGCTTTATTATCCCAACATGTAAAAACAGGGGCAAGAAATTATGTAACACCTGGATGCAAATTTGTGTGTGCTGAATAATTCTCTGCTTCTAATTATCAAAATATTAAGCTATAAAGATCCCTATATGGTATATATCTGTGAAGTTTTTGGCTGTTTCTGTTATGAAAGTGCAATGGAATTTGTGTAAACATTAAAAGGATTAGAAAAGTGAACTTTGTAAAAAAGCCCAAACTTTCAAACTCCTGTACTGTAGTTAAATAAAGTAGCCTCTGAACACTGATACCACATATATATATATTACATAATGTTTAAAGCTTTCCTGCGCACCAAAAGGGAATACCTAATGCACAGTTTCAATTGAGTTTCCATATATAAGGACACTTACTACATTTCTGTTATACCTCCTCTAGATGAAAAGAAGTCAGTAACATTTTTCCTAGTGACTAAATCATTTTGCAAATTCAGACTGTTCTGTGAATTTGGAGAGGTTTAAGCTGGTTTAAACGCTTAAAATAATAGCACGTTGATTTGTGCAGCTCTGCAATGGAATTCCTCTGGAAGGATGTACGACCTCGCCATTAATATGAAATGAGCTCCTTGTGATACCTTAATGAATATGCAGCGTCCCCTTAGTGACATGAGTAACATTTGAAACCTTTATGCATTTTCAAAGGGCATTCACCTCAGCTACTCCTCAGAGCAGGTTCATTCATAGTCATATTTCCTGTTATCTGCTTACAAAGTTAAGATGTTCTTACTGTTTGAAATTTGTCACTTACTCCAGAAGAAGAAGGAAAAGAAAAAGCAAGCGATGGCTTTAATGGGCAATGTGCCAAGATAAATGGTCCCTGCTGTGCATGTTAGATTTGATGCAAGTGTTCTTTGTGTAGATACTACTTCCTGTACAGAATATTGCAGCCTTATGGCAACCTTTGTCCTTTGTCTTGATGATTGTATGAAATATTAATCTCTGAAACAGTAATGCTAAAAAGAAGCATTCTGCAGTGTATCTGGTGGCTACAGCTGTGGACAGGGATTCAGATGTCGGATCCTATTCCTGTCTGCACCATAGTCTCAATGGGTACGTTTTTCTGTCTCTCAGCTCCCTCACTTGTCAAAGAGGAAACATTATTGTTAACTAAGTCCTAGGGGGTTTTCTGCACCTTATCTAGATAAGTTGGTAAAACACACTGAGATATGGGATTGGATGGTAAAGTTTTCTGACTATACTAACTAGAATTAATACTGGACACAGCGTGTCATGTTATTTTGTTGCCTGACTGTAATAGTTAGCCTTGAACATCCTGACGTAAGTACTTTCCAGTTTTACATTCTTGAAAAGTTATTTTAGTTATTGCTCAGGATAATTCAGTGTGTTTCTGTTTGAAGGCACATCCTTAAGTATGTATTTGTGAGGCTTTGGAAGGCTGACAGTCTCACAGTTCATTTTCATCTTTTGGGCAGTGACAATGATCAAACAATGGGTACACATTTTCTTTAGGTCCATTGGTAGTTAAAATTCAGAATAGATTTTTTTAGAGATGATAAAAAAATATCCAACAGTTTTTGTGTTCTACAAATCACTCATGGAGGGTATGAAGTCTTTGTAGATTGTTACCCTCCCTGTTTCTATATGCCTAGAAGGAAACACACCAAAACAGGCATGTTCTGTACCTATATGAAGGAGTCAGTTTTTTCCTGTAACCCTTTTTCCAGTCTAAATAATCTGGTGAGTACATTGGTTGAAGGGAATAACAAAGCCATTTGCTGCTTTTGTTTTGTTGGTTTTTTTTACCCACCTGATGGTGTCTGCTTCCTCAGAGGCCTACTTAGATCTACAGTTATTTCTTTTTTCTCTCCTTTTTCTAAAAAAAATACCTTAATTTATTGCTAAAGTGATTGCTGGTATTTATTGCTCTCCACAAAGCCTAAGAAAGAGTGTCATAGAAAGAGCTAAAAAGGGAGAAGGGGAAAATATAGATGAGATATGCTTGGGTTTTTTTTTCTTTTCCCAGCAGTCCAAAGCTTACAACATCCATCCCTGCTTATATGGCTGTATTTCCACATTGTTTATAGCCAATGGACACAGGGATGAAAGGCATAAGTAAAGGGAGAGGAAAGAATTGCATAATTAACTTTTTAAATTAATTCATGACCCAGTTAAAAGGACAAGGAGGGGGTTATTAATTAATTAAGGTGGGAAACCCTGTGGGCATGTGAGATTTAGAGAGTTTTAACTTACCAGCCAGGTTAAAAGGCTTTCTAAGGGTGTACTCAGCACTCAGTGAATCTGGAATGCAGTTAATGTAAAAAGAAAAGGTGAAAATATATTGTAAAAGGTTTTTTCAAGGGGAATAAAAAGTCTAAAAAGACTGAAAATTAATTAGGAGGAATCCTGACAAATGTTTCATCAGAATTTGAAGAAGAGCACAGCCCAATTCTCAGCTTTTTTAAGCTTGCTTAGCTCTACTGAGTACAGAAGATGCTTGATCCTGTAAAGACAGAGATTTGGGCACGAAACATTTTTAAAATCTTCTGAGGTCCTAAGTATTTCAGCAGAGCTGGTGGACCAATAGCTACAGCAAAAGAACCAACGATAACTGATATTACACTAAGTGAACTTTTTTGACTCTCTGGAGACATTAGAGACTCTCTTTGCAGATGTGGCACTTAAAACACATTTTAAATTGGCCATCATGAGTGCCTTCTTTTCTCGGGCATCTATGACTGCAAATGCCCATTTACAGTATATTTGTCTATATCTCCTTAAAGGCTTGCATCACCTTTGCTGCTTCCAGCTCTTGCCCAGGTACCTCAGGGTAAAACTTAGAATCTAGGTGAGTTTGAGAAGTCCTTACAACTTGTTTTTTCTTCCTATTATCTTTCTTTATATATCTTGGCGTCTTTAGGCTTTGCAGTCTTTAAAGTCAGGAATAAGCCTTCCATGAACTTCTGGCACAACCAACAGCAAATATGCTAGTCCAAGAGTTATTTTATGAATTCTCACTGAGAGTATTTGAAGTGGGTTGCATGGTTTACTGTTTGTTTATTTAGCCAGTCTCACATTTCAATCGTCTAATGATAGATATCAAGACTAACTGCTTTCAACTGACTTTAAATGCCATCTTCTTTCGTTAGCTGATAATGGCTATGTGTCTCTGTCTCATCAGTGGGAAAATCTCAATCACAGTTCAGATGTTGTCACAAAAGCTAATTACGCAGAAAATCTTTGCTTTTTCCCAGTTGCCCACCTTGGAACATCAAAGATTTAAAAAAACCCAAAACTAATATACAAAAGATGGCAGACAAAGTGATATGAAAGTGTTACTACAAACCATTTGAAAATTAGGGAGAAAAGAAAATTATGATCGGTAGAGACAGGCCACTGTTAATGGAATTTTGGTCTTTTTATACACAAAAAAATGTCATACTAGCTGCACTGTATTATTGTTCCCTAGGCAAGTAGCAATCTTCATTGCTTTATGATTCTCTTTTTCTTTATCATACTGCAGCATTTTGGTGTGAGAATTTTAAAATTAAATCTCCTTATTGTGCAGGCAGGATGTCCAGTTTTATTCTATCAAATGCCACAGAAACAAAGGGAACAATCCATTTTTCCTGATAGAAGCCAACAGTTCGTAAGAGGTTTGAGATGAGTGTAAGGATACAATTTGCCTAGAGAGTGCCTGAGGATCAAGACAACCTGACTTTCCACGGAATGAGTCTGTCAGCTGGCATCTTGCAGTAATTGCTTCCCATGGCAGGACCTTACCAGCCGAGGGAGGACTGCTCTCGTCAACCCAAGAATCAATTTCTACAGTAGCTGAATGATAATTGTTTGCTAAGGCTCGGGGAACTTGTTGCCAAGCCTGAAAAAGGGGCTGAAGCTATGATTGGCACTCATTAACCCGGGATTTGGATTTGATCATTTACCTTAGTAGAAGAATGTGTGGGGGTAAAGGAGGGAGAGGACTGCAAAATGTTCTTTTGTTTGGAAGAAACAAATGAGATCAACTGCAGAATGGGTATCTGAATGTCAAGCCTGAAACCATATCTGTCTTCACTCAAAGGGACCAAATAGCATGCACTATGGGGTGATTTGAATGCTTTCCTTTAAGTAGAAACATCTCTTTGGAATTTTTTTTTCCTGATAGATACCTCTGCTTGTGTGTCTTGTTCATTATGGTAAGTACATCCTGATGACTGATGTCCTGAAGTTAGATTGCTGAGTTACACAGCAAAGAGAGTGGGAGAAGACATGCTAGAGGTCCAGAAGACTAACTTCTGATTTCCGTAGTCAAGCTGGTGCTTTTGCAAGAGGCAACGGCCACTGCCTACCCTCTGCTGCAGACATTTATGCCCAGCTGCAATTGTGCCCAGCAATGTTAGCTGGACAGCTATGTGTGGTGTGTTTCGATCCTCACTAAAGTATGCCTAATGCCAGATATTATAATTGCCAAAGTTCCTGCCACACAGCATTTTAGCAGGTAGACCAGACACATGGAGTGTGATTTAGAGTATGATCAGTCTCTGATACTGCCTTTACAATTGTCTTTCCTAGTGCCTGTTGATTATTTACGCAACCTTTCAAAGTATATTGACTGACATATAAACATTTTTATTTCTGCATCACACCCAGTGCATTCACATAAGTCTGCCGGTGCTGGTTCAGGGAGAAGTGCAGGACAGTTTCTAAGTGGTATTTACGACTAAGTGGTATGGTATTTAGAAGACTGCTTCAGAGTCATGCTCCATCAGGGAGCCCCTACATCATCTTTGTTACCTATCAATGTTTTTGGAAATTCCAGACCAAGCTCTTCATCTCAACCCTGTGTTTTGCTCTCCACGTATATGTGCATTACCAGAAAAAAGCAGTCTCTGTTTCATGACTCTGGTCTCACCAAGGCTGTGTCTTTCAGATCCTAGTGTTTTAGGGTCTCCAGAACGGCAAAACTGTGGCTCTTGCAGCCTGAAAGTGGCCCAAGGGTGGCTGTGGAGCCAGTGGTGGCTCTAACGAGTTTTAGGTCACGGGGATCTCAACAGAAAGTCTTGTAGTAGGTGTTTCACCGTCTTCGTGTGCATATAAAACAATGGACATTAAAGAGAACAATATTGTGCAAAATAAGTATAGTACAGTTTGTTCATTATCGAGATAATACTAACAAGACAAGGGTATTTAGCTGTTAAGTGTCAGAAAAAAAACCACCAAACAACAGCCATTGTAACTTCCTCCTATGCAACCTTATTAGTGCTCATCCCAAGTTGCCTCATGCAAAGCGTCCTTTCAAGCTCAGTGAAAAGAGATGGTGTATGGATCCTGTAGAGACAGGAAGGATGTCTTCTCTTGCGTAACCTTACAGCACTGGAAACGTAGTAAATCTGTAACTCTTCTGTGCAGGCTTGTTTTGCAGCTTTTCCCATGCCTGGTTTACGTACACATTAAAGCTCACTTGCCCATCCACACTTGTCATAGAAAGAACAAAACAATATTCAGATCTGGGGACTGTTTCATCATCAACTGGAAAGTATCTGCACTCAGCCGTGGTCTTATTCCCCACTTACAAGCCACATGGAGGTCTCGTTTTTTTTCCTGTGCGTTGGTAGTATTTTTTCACAAGTTTCCATTTCCAGGGAATTTCAGCTCTGAACTTTATGAGATTGCTGTTTCCAGCACATTCTGAACGCAAACCTGGTTATTCAATTTACATTGCATGGTGCAGATAGTGTCACATCACTTGTAGTCCCTTAGCAGATCAGTCGTGTCCTCAGTGGCAGCAGTACGAGGGTATTCGGATGTGAATTTGGCAGTTAGAGTAACTAATCATTAGACATGCTAGTTTGGAGACAAACACCCTGCAATGAACAGACCTGTGGAAACCTCCATCTTAAAAATAACTCCCTTGTTCTATGTCCTTCTGATTTGGGCAGGTTCATGTAAAACGCTGAGAGACTTGAGAGGAACTGCATAGGTTCCATGGCTTAGTAGAATTGAATTCCTCAGATACTGCAGTCTGCTGATTTAGCTCATGTGGCAAGTATATCTCAATTTGATCACAGGGGAATACATTTCCTCTTTTCCAAGAGTTTGGACATTACATGCTATACCTTCAGTGCAGGTCTACCAGCAAATGAATGTGAACAGATGTCCAGTTACAGAACCCCAGCCTACCAATGCGTTTGCATTCAGATTCAACTGGGGGAAAGCAACTTTGTAAAAATGCCAACTTTTCTAAGATTCACAGCCAAGAAAGTTATACTAAATGAATCTTGCACATGCAAAAAACCACAGTCCCTTATTAAACCAGTCCCAAAAGAGCCGATGTCCTTTAACTAAAAGGATGTATTATCTAAGGAACATGACTTTCAATCTAAATTTAGAGACTTAGACGTGCAATATATGCACAACCAATGTAAACAGTGATTTTATGTCTGACATACTTTCTTATGTATTTTCCAACTGGTTATGAACTACTCCTTCTTAGTGAGCAGATATGGTACTTCACATGGGATTTGGAATATGAATGACTGCTGTTCTTTATACTGTAAGAAACACTACATAGCTGAGTTCTTCTGATCATGTATCCAATAGTTTGTATAAAACAACTAGGGTTACATGCCTCTTTTATGTGTCAGACATTTAATCTGTAGGCCCGATATTTTCAAAGAATAAGGCTCTTAAATGAGCATCTTCAAAGGAACTGTGTGTCTCCAGCTGTTCTGGAGGGGTACTGCCTAGCTAGAGATGCAAGAGGCTAAAAGGAGCGATGCTAGTTTGAAGTCCAGGTAATTTGTCTTAAACTGTGGGTTTAAGACACGTGAAAAACCAGAGAAGAAACCATGTTCCCCGAAGTTATATCAGAGTGTTGCCATGGAAGTATTTTGTGACAGCGCTCCGTTTGGATGGCTGGTTTGGAAAAGACAACGGCCTCTCACCTGCACTCCTAATTTTGCTGGGGCTACCGATGTACTCTTATCGGGTGGGCCCGTCACTCAGAAGAAGCTGTATTTTGGGGGCTATATTATGCAAACAAATGTAGAAGCCCACTTCTGTGTTTCTCATGCTCATCCCCTCTAGTCTGCTAGTGGAAAGCAATGTGGCACTGGTTATCTCTGATGTACATTTTTCAGCCAATAAACATTTGCATTCCATACCTTTATTTCCACATTCCTGTAGAATTACAGGAACGGTAAGCTTTAGATTTGTACCTGTGCTTTCAAATAACTTACACAGAAGTTGAATAATGTAACTTGCTAGAATGAGGATAAATCCCTGCACACTCCCTGGAAAATATGAGTTTTAAAGTGAACATTATAGTATCAAAGTATTGCACAGCCAAGAGTCTTTGAAGGTTAAATTGATGAAATATGATGAAATTAGCAAAGTGAAACCTTATATCCAAAGATGTTTTCTTTGTTCTTGAATAGAACATCTTCCATCAAGGTCTCTATTTGAATGCCCTTACAGCATACCAAAATAATAGTGTTAGGAAAAAGTCCCATCAGGTTATATATTTTGTGGTTAATGGGTTCTTCTGTGTTTCATTTCAGAAAAGCAGTTCAAGAAATGCTCCCTAGTTTATGTTCTCCTTGGGAGAAATCCTAATCCTAAACTGGTATTCATTTTCTTCCAGTGTCTAAATCATCCTGTGTACAGAGGCCTCCATTTATATAACAGGAAATCACTGCAATTATTGTGTACCTCTCACTCTCTCTCTTCACCCTTCTGCTGCACCCATAACCCGTGGCATCCTATCTGTGCTAATGTTTGTCACCACTTTTTCCTGGAATGACGTGTTGGATTGTGTATGATAATCTTAATTTGTAAGGGCTGCTTAAAAAGAGGATATAAAGTTCAGCTCAGACATGGTTGACAGGTAAAGAGATATTCTCCATCACTTTACATGTTACAGGTGTCTTTTGGAGAAGAATCTCCTATGGCCGTGGTGAAGCACAGACAAGATATAATCAGCTGTAAATGAGCACTGTTTCACTGAGAGTGAGGTGATTCCATGGTGCAGGCCCAGTAAGCAATTAATGATGGTGTCAGCTTCTAGGCATCAACGCTACTGACATCTGTGCCTTTTTCCTGAATGACTAGCCCAGTCAAATTTATCTCAGCAATAATAGTGTTTCCTCAGCAATCCCATTCTTTGCAGGAAAAGAATATGGACTTAAAATAATACTGATTTAGAATAGAGATCAATAGCCCATGAGGACTTTTGTTTCTGTGAGAACCTATGAATTTTTCCAAATTTTGCGTGGGCACATCTGTTAGTCTCCCCTCCATGTGGTGGATTCAGAGTCAGCAGGACTTAAACGGTCCCCTGCCAAAAACCACATAGCTGCATGAATGCAGTGCTGAACCTGACCTTATAAGCCCAGCTGGCTTGTGGGCTCCTTGGAGGATATTTTTATCCTAACACTGATTTTCATTTTCTTTCAGCATATAAATCACTCCATGTACAGTCCTCCACTTACACTAGTGGTCATTATATCATTATAATGTGTAGTGTTATTAGCTTGGCCCCTTCACTGCTCTTACACAGTGTTATGTCTTTTGAGTTGAAGATGGCTTGTCTCCTTTCTACTTGGGGCACAAGGGTACGAATGCGTCACTCTCCATGGACAGCTGTGTAGGCATGGATCGTACCTAAGGAAAACTAGGCCAGTGGAATTACCAATTTTAGTTCATTTCTATTTTGATTGCCCTCTTCTTTGATTTCTGTCCTTATGGTTGTGAACCACCAGGTAGCAATTCAACCCACACCATTTTTTATGATGATGTCGCAAGCATGCAGTGCCTGTTTATTCCTCAATGGTAAATAGTTCTCTGTTTAAAAAAAAGCCCAAAGCCACTGTTCTCAAGTCATTTACTATGATAAAACTCATTTCTCTTTATTATGTCATATAGTTTCCTACCTCTTCTATAACTCAGCGAGTAAAGCTCTGCAACTGGGCCACAGGGGCATTAATAGCATCCCTACTGCAGAGGTGGTGTAATGAGACCGGATTGACACAGGTAGACAGGGAGTTACCCTGCCTGTGGTGCCTGCCCTGCTGAGCTCACTGCCATGCCAGCAAGACCACGGCACCAGCAATGCCAAGGGACAATGGGAGCTCCTCTGCACCAGGACTCTGGTAGCACATCACTCCCAAAGGACCCAAAGCCTGGCATCTGCCCTCTGTGTGCTCCCTACAGCCTGTGAAAAGCAAAATAAATGCCTCACTTGACTTTTTTTTTTTTTTGTTAGAAACCCCAATAAGCCAAACTCTTCGAATACACACTATGTGAGGAGGATTTAAATGTTTGGGAAAGGTTGTATTCCAGTGCACATCACTGGAAGGCTGCCAGAGGCAGCCTGGAGCCAACGAGGAGAAAAGTGTTTATTGTGGTCAGCGTGGTAATATTGAGGGCAGCAGGGACAGACCAGAAGGAGACTGAAACCAGAACAGCTGAACGCAGAAAGTACACAGAAATTATAATCTAATAATGAGCCTCTGAGAAGGCAGGCGTGAGAAGGAGATGCCCGATCTGAGGAAAGGCTCAGGTAGCTAATTTCAGGAGCCTGGCGGAGGCAGAATGGCTGCTGTGGCAGGGGTAGTGATTTGTTGTCGACCTTCACACTAGCAACAAAGGTTGGGGGCAAAGGGCCTTATCCTTACACCTTCGGAGCCACTTAAAAACTCTGACCTCAGCGTCTTCCCGGCTCTGGCTGAACCTGCATCTGACAGCAGGCAGAAATGTTCTTCCGTGCTTTCCCTGCAAAATGGTTTTACAGCTATTTTTCTACTTCCTTGTAGTTCCCTTATTTTCTTTTTCATTTTTTTTCTTTTTTTTTTTCTTTTGTGTCTTATTTTCCCCTTCGTAATGGAGGGAAAAAAGGTTAGATTAGAAAACTTCAATTAAGCCTTTAAAAAGACCATCTGCTGAATGCTGACTGGGGTTTCATGTAAACAAAATGCCTGTGCTGGTTACAAACAAATGATCTTATCTATTGTATTGTGTTACAAATTAAAATTAGATTAAGCCACCTACATGGTACCGCCGCTGAATCTTAAATTTCTTATGGAAACTGAATGTTTGCTGCAAGTATTCATTCGGCCTGATGAGAGCCTCATTATTTTTGTACCAGCAGTACACACTGGGTATAGCATAATCAAAGCCTGGGGGTACGTATTAATTATCCTTTTGAATAGTGATGAAATTTTAAAAAGATCTCCTTTAGGCTCACATCATCAGCAGATGAAACAAAGCTTTGCACAGCTTGTGAGCAGTGGCTCACATGTGTTTTTACATCTGTTCAGGATATTTCAATTTGAAGCGCAACAAGCCAAGTCTGGGATTAAAGACCCGGAGAAAGAGGGGGGAAAAATCTGCAACAATAACCAGACCCCTCCCCTTCCTGTCTATAGCGGAGAGGAAAAGCGCCTTCTTGGTAGTAAAACCTGGCTCCATTTTGCTTTTCCTTTTGGTAGTGGTGGTAATATTATTTAGAAGAGGGGTGTATATGCTCTGAGCTAGTGTGCTGCCTGTGGGTGCCAGGACTAATAACCTGGTCCCCTGTTCTTTCCTGCCTGTTGCCGCACCCATTAAGGTTCTAGTTTAGGCTGTCAGTACGAGAGTCTCTCGTGAGTTTACTGATGTTTCCTTCTCTAGTATGGATTACAGTCAGGTTAAAGAGAAGAAATGCTTGTGCTCCCCTGGATTCCTGCAGATCCATGTTTGCCAGCTTGTGAAAAAATGGGGAAATGGGGATGCCCTTTTTCAAGAGGGTTATGTCGTTCTCTTTGGTATCAGGTGCACGCCGTAATTGCTTGCTGGAATGTAAGAGGATCAGTTCGAAATACTTATTAAAGCAATGTCAAAACTGCAAACCACAAACTGCACAGGTTAAGTCCTACTGCTGTGATGACTAAAAGCAAAAGTGGTCAGTCAGAATGGAGATGTATTAGCTTTCAGTGGGAAAGGATTGCTGTGGTTCGGTGCTCAATCAAAGGACCGGATTCTCAGGCAGCCACAAAGCTAGAACCCCTCTGAAGTCTGCATGAGCTCTGACTTGACAGACACTCAGAGATCAAGCTGATCATGTTTACAAGTCCGTACACATACTGCTATTTGGTGGGTCTTCATTTCTTTTTTCTTTCACAGCTTCTCTTAAGAGAGAGGCAATAGCCATTCAGCCAAATTAAAATAAGAGAGGCAAGGGCAGAACATGAACGGAATCAGTGCTGTTGACCAGACATGAACTCAGATCAGGTGGTTTTTAAAAGTTTATTCATTTTTACTTAGCAGAGAAGGCCAAATTCTGCACTCACATACACTGTTTTCTAAAGATGCATCATGATTGAAGCCTAGAATGTCATCCAGAACTTAATTTTATCAATGGACTTGAGTGAAAGCAGTATGAATCTGCTAGCAAATAATCTGTGGTTTACAGGTTAGAATACATCCTTCAGTTTTTATGACAGATCAGAAATATTTCAGCTAAGTGTTTTAAAAGTACATAGAAACACCACCAAAGGTAAGTCATATAATCTATTTAAAATTCTTACTCCTTTGGTTGTGTACGGTGTTTTTGAAGCAGAATAATCTTGTCAAAGGATATGATTTATAATTCACTTAGTGGGTTGAGGCTGGAAGAGTCATAGAAACATTGAATCATAGAATGTCCCTCTATAGGCCATTTTGAGATACCGTAAGCATATCCCTGTTGGTGTATGTTGTAAAACAAAGAGGACTCAGGGAGCAATCCTAAACCTGCCAGAACGTCTGTTCCCTATGGGTCAGTTGTGTAGCTGCCAGGGCAAAACCACACAAACAACGAGAAAGCACAGTTCACGAGTCACGAGTGAAGGACGTGAGCCCTTTTCCACTGATAGGATAAAATTCGCTTAGACAAAGCGAGCTCTGTCTAAGTAAGGACTGGTGGGAGAAGGCCCTACACTCCACTTTTCAAGCAACAAATGAATGCTGTCATTATTAAAAATTAATTATGCTAATGAGTTGAAGACTACACTCCAAGTTGTGTGGCTTTTGCAAGCTAACAGCTGTTGCAGTTCCTTCTCTGTGCTCAAGCCTGCATGGCCTGTCATTTACTATTCCTTACAGAGTCCGGAGCGTGGATCATAACAATATAAATATGGATATATGCTTAAAAACATGATTAAAAATAGTTACTGCTCATGGACAGTAGCCAATTTGCCAACATGAATAAAAGCAATGCTATTTTTAAAAATGCAGCATGACATATAATGGACAAGACTGTAAAATTCAAATAATGAAACTTTTTCAGAGTTAGAAATGACTGAGTGTTAAAATCTGCTTTCCTATAAAATAAAAAGTGACCAAAAGTATTTTTTTCATATTTATGAAAAAAACCCCATGCTTCCAGGCTGAGGCTTTGCATGCCAAGTTTCAGCCTAAAGCGAAATTTAACAGCTGAGTTATAAACCCCTAAAAATAGGGTTTTGTAATGGAAGTGCTGACACAACTTTATCTATCACAGTAAGAATGGCACAGCTATAATTAAAAGTACATAGCGTACTTTGTCTTTGACTAACATAAATAGCTGTCAGGACAGCCTCCAATACAGTTCTTCATGTTATTTTGACTCCAACACAACGGAAGCAATTCCTTATTCCCGCACACTGAGACAAATTATCTAAAATTATAGGGTCCTTGGATTTCTCTACAAATAGCACCCAAACATCCTCAGAAGTTTACGTCAAGTTGCATTAAGAGCTCCAGCTGTTGTAAGGGACAAGGACCTTATCCTGATGTTGCCCTGTGAGACCGAATTGCTTGTTTTTCTGCTCCACTTCATTATGGATAATCAATGTGTTTTCACCGAAGCATCTAGGTAATGCCCATGAACCAGACCAAGTCTTTGGCTTTGGATGCTAGATTGCTGTGGCTTCATGGTTTTGCAGTGACTCTTGTTTTTAATGATACTTCACTGAATAGGTCATATGTAATTAAACTCTTCTGATGAGGTTTCTTCTTTCTGACTTTTTCTAACCCTTCTCTTACACTTCTAGGAAAAAACCTCAGCCATATTTATATATTTAATGACACTTTTAGGTTTTATTTGGTAAATCATCTTGTTGGGTTGGTTTTGCCTCCCACCTCTTTTTCCTGTTTCTTTCTTCTGCCTTTGCACCCCTTTGCCCTCCTTTCTCTCTATAGGACTCCTTTTCCCATCTGCTTCTTTCCACCCATACTTTGCATCTGTGTCTGGCTTTTTCTAGTGGGGCTTCATTCTGAGGTTTTTTGCACATCCAACTCCCCAAAATCAGTGCGCATTTTGAGTACTAAGTGCCAAACTCTTAATTGCTGTCTCTCCTTTACTAAAGCACTTGAGTTTAAACCCAATAGTTGAAAAAAGATTACAAAAGTCAAACATCTTATTTTGAAAACACTTCCACACATGTGTAACTTTGTGAGAATTGCATCTGTTACGACTTGTGTACAAGAGACTGGCAATGTGGCACAGCTTTCAAAATACTTATGATTCGACTGGGGTTTTTTTCAAAGAGTCAAGGATTCTCTTGCTCTGGTGTAACAATACGTTGTGTAACTTGCACGACGTGCTGCTGTTTTTAAAGGTGGGCTTTAAAAGTGAATTCTGTCTAAAAAGAGGATTCCTCCCATAGAACGTGCTCACAGCGCCAGGAAACTCGCCACACCTCTGCTGATGCAGACAAGAACAACTCCTTTGGTTTCTTTTCCAGGACATTTAACAGATTTTACTGTTGCTGTAGCAATTTAACCAAGAAGGATGTTTCAGAGACAAATATGGGATACACATTGCTAACTATCAGGTGACAAAAGATAGAAAGCAGACAATAAGAAATATAATAAAATGGCTAATAGAAGAAACATGAAACAACATTCTTTTTCCAAATACAATATTCTGTAGCAAGGACAAGAGGAAGGTTTTATTTTTGCAAATCATCTTTTTTTCAGTGAAAAATGGAAAATCTCCCAGAATTTTAGTTAGATGAAGTTGAAACCTAAGATTTAAACTATTTTAATTCTGTTTTACATATGTTTAGTTTAGAAATTTGGTGAGGTTTTATGAAATTGTAGGATATTTAAAAAACAGTGAAATTATGATACTAGAGAACTTATTAATTTTAATTAATTTATAATGCTTATTTTTCACTTTGAAGCCAGTAGGGGGAAAAATTAAATGAAGATTAAGTAAGAGATATCCTTTTATTGCTTATGGTGTAATCGAAAGACAGATAATATTTATCTTTTTGTGTTTCTTCCTTAATTCTTTCTTTTTGTCCTGAGCATACTCATGCGTGTCCACTGGATAATGCTGAAAAACGCACGGCGTCCCAGGACAGCCCCTCTTTTCAGGTGGTTTCAGCTCTCAATTTTCGGCCTCCTGCCTAACACAATTCACCCGAGGCACAGCGATATCCCAACATAACACAAACCTTGTCATGTCTTATTGCTTAAATAACACAATAAGGAAATTAAAAGGCTTGCAGGTTATGATTTTCATTGTTACGGCTTATGAAGTCTTGAAGAATTTCAGGAAATTGATTACCCAGGGGGGGTTTTGGTACCTATGGTCGAAAAAAAACCACCCCAAGAACAACAAAGAATCTCTGAGTAAAAGTCTTTTGATATTAATACAAAATATATACCCGTGTCCATCCTGGCAAAGCTGGGATCAGGCAGCGATAGAAGCGCGCCGATCGCGGCCGAGAGGCGGCGGCGACAGCGGAGCGCGGCCTGACCCGGCCCGGGCTGGATCGGCGTGGGCTGGATGCCCTCTACCGGGGGATCCGCCATTAACCGCCTTGCCGCCGCTCCCTCCTGCGCCCAGGCCGGAGAGGATGAGGGGCTTTATCCGCTTCACCTAACATCTTCTTCGCATCAAAATAGAATGGGAGAGGAGAAAGGACAAGACTCTAATTAATGCCAAAGTTGTTTCACGAGGCAGCAGCCGAGAAGGAAAGCAATGGTGTGGCTTGCAGCGGCGCTGCTTCAGCGAGGGAGGTGGAGGAAAGCCCATCAGGCTCCTCTTCCCCCCAAGTATTTTTCCTGGCATTGCCCTGGCATTGCCCCTGGCAGATGCTTGCCCAGTGCAGCCCTGCTGCCTGGGGGCAGGAGTTTTGCCCCCAGCCTCACGCAGCACATGCGAGTGAGCTCCGGAGGCCTGCGCTGTGTTGGGCCTCACAACTTTAATAACACCCTTGAGTTTCATCCTATGGGGCAGGGGGAGGGAACCCAAAACCAAAGGCAGGGTGGGTTGCCGCCCATGGTGAAAGGCAAGGAAGATGACAGCGGGAGAGCTGCACATGGGGTGGTGCGGCCCACCCTGCCCTGCTGCTTGGCTCTGGCGGGCCTCTGTCCGCTCATGGCACCACTCTTTCCCTCGCCCCTGGCCTGACAAGAGCTATTGGGAGGAAAGTGCTGATGGACCCTGGGAGGCCAGTGGTTCTGGTCCAAAAACGAGCCCGGCCTGAGGGAGGCTGGCCTCTGGGTGCCTGTGGAGAGGAGAGTGCCTCC